>JACXSJ010001577.1:0-82863 GCA_014851325.1 Pentalonia nigronervosa
AACAAAAACAACAAATTTGATGTTCAACTAAAAATGATAACCAAGTCCAAGGGTATAGATATTATATTGAACTTTTTGAATGGTGATGCATTTCAAGCTGCGTTTCGTGCATTAGCTGCACATGGAAATTTCTTTCATTTCTCAAAATCAGATATGAAAAATCAAAGATATTTAGGTAATCTTACAATAATATATTTTTTAATACAATGCGATACTATATCATACTTAAACTGTTACTTTATGAGTAATAAAGTTTCTAAAACACAAATGTTATGACTCCAAAGGTACGCGTTTATTCTTGCGAAACATAGCGTTTTTCGCTGTCAGTTCAAACATGTTGTTAAATGAAAGTGTTAACAATAAACAAATCGTACAGCAAGCATTCATGGATGGATTACATAAAGACGTGATTAAGCCTTTCCGCAGTTACGTTTTAACACCACCATTTAGTATTGAACTTATTTTAAATGATATGAGGTAAATATTACTTATATTCGAGTTTTTCCCTTTTAAATAATCCTTTATTCTCCTTTTTTAGAACTGCTTTGACCACTTCGAATAAGATTGTACTATCTTTAAATGATGACGCTGTAAATTCCAACATTTTTTTGGGACATGACTCGCATCAATTTCACCCCGATCATGTTTATGTGGTTGTTGGTAATAATTTTTTATTTTATATGCTTTGCAAATAAAATATTAATTTAATACATGATTTATTATCGAAGGAAATAAATCTGATTGGTTGGATGTTGCTGAATGGCTTGTGAACCGAGGTGCTCAAAAAATTGTAATTGTTGTCAAACGCTGTTTAATGTCATCGGCAAACTGTAGAAGGTTTGTAAATTATATAACAATTCTAATTTACAGTTATGTGATTATTTTTTTTTTTAATTACTTTAAACAGGTTTGATAAATTGATATCCAGAAATATATCAATACAAATTGAATCGTTTTCATACTTAAAAACAAAAAAGGAATCTCTTGAGTGGTTAAACTATTTAACATCATCCAATGTTTTAGGTTCTTTGTTTATTATTAATCAGGTACATTTCAATGACAAAATTACACTTTCTGCATAAATAAGACTAATTATAACACAAATTGTATGGTTCATTTTTTTTTTTTTTTATTTAGCATGATGAAAAAATAATTAATTCTTTGCGAAATGCTTTTGAAAATTTTTCGAACAAAACCAAAACAAGTTGGTTAATATGTATTTCAAGTAAAGGAGAAAATATTTGTGCTGAGCTTAAATCAAATGGACTAAATGCTTTAAACATACTTTGGGACAGAATGTCAACGCAGTCAAACAATATAGAGAAATTACTTATTGCATTAGACAAATTACTACGAAAATCCAGCACCTTAGAATCTACTTCGTTTATATGCTCGGAATCGAGTGCTCATAAATCAGAGTGTAATGAATTTGTATATTAAATTATATTATAGGAATATAGAATATAGCAGGATAGAAAAATAATAATAAATCTTACAGTGCATTTAAATATGAATACCTATATACTGTTGTATACTTATAATATAAATTGCATAATACCTATACTTATTTGAAAGAACAACATTTGAATTAAAAATAGTAAATAACTATAGAGTCAATAGAGATAAAATATTTTAGTTTAATTAATTTCATACATAAATCTATATAAAAATGATATTTTCAGGGTCCCACCAAATAATTGATGTTATTGCAAATTGTTTCCCCGAGTCCACTGAAGAATTACATCTTTTACATGATAAATTAACAAAAGAAGCAGAATTTATCGAAGTTCCTACAAGAAGTCCAAGATTATCACAATCGAAATCTGTAACACCTGTGTTTGTCATACCTGGATTGAAACCAAAACTGATCGAATCATTTTACAAACAATTTTTTTACCCGGTTTTCGAAGCTCAATATCCTAATGATATCGTATCGATTGATAATATATCTGAAATTTTAGTAAAAGTATGTTTATAATGCACTAAGATGTCTTTATTTTACTGAACTGATTAATGTTTTATCTGAATTTAGAAACTTAAAAACATTACGGATCGAGGTTACGTATCTATTATTGGTGAATCTTGGGGCGGAATTGTTGCTTTAAAAATGGCTCAAATATTGGAATTACAAGGTACATTAGTCACCGTGACATTATTAGAAGGCGACCCAGAGTTTTTGACTGGGTGGGCTGAAAATTTTCTATCCAGCAATAACATTACCAATAAACTAAATTCAATATACAGTTCATTTACAAACGAGGTATTGCAACAATTAATTAATGTCATTAAACTATTATAACTAATATAACAAATATGTAATCAAATTACCTAAGAATGTCTAAAATAACGTCTGAACTCATTCATTTGAAATCGTTTATAGTTATTGTTGTTAGAGAACCAAATATTTTAAATTAAAAATAGCTTTAACAATACTCTAAACTCTAAAAAGCTATAATTTGATTTTCCATAAATACCTTAAATTTAATGGAAAAAAACTCAGAGAAACTTAAAATAATATTTACACAAATATTCATTTAGAATTTTTTATAAAATTATTGCATTCAAATTTATAATAGTATAGATATAGATAGTAATATTTATATCACTATCTAGTATCTAACGCCAATTTGTGAGGAGGAAAGATTATATTTACGATTTTCATAAATTGACAAATTATTTTGATACACGAAACTTATTGATTTAGTAATATTATAGTTCATACTTTACAATAAACAATAATTAATATTTTTATTATTTTTTTATATAAAAGCATGTTTCACAAAATTGCGTTGAAGAAAATAAAATACTAAATGAAACTTCTCCCAACAAAACATTGGAAGATAAAACAGAACAAGCGCTCAATATTATTCGCTGTAGATTACAAGCATTATTAGAGTCAAAGCCACTTTCAAATAAGTTGTATACGAAAGTTTTAATAGTTAGATACGAACGAACATTTGAATTTTATTTAGCCAATTTAGATGAAGTAAGTTAAATGCAATTGTATTCTTAGTATCGATTATTATTCTTATGTTTTTTATGTATTTCAGTATTGTACAAGACCGTCATTAGTTCATATCATTCCTAAGATGGATTACAAAAGTATGATGGCAGACAAAGAAACGATTGATGCTATAACAAACAATGTAGTTATATCTTATCCAGATGGAATTGAATTACCGTTGTTTGAAAAGTACAACAACTTTTACTTTCACATAGAAAAATTCTTAAAATATATCAGCTGATGATCCGATATATGAAAGTGCCAAATATAATAATTTATTATTTTCATAGTTTTCAAAAATCAATAAAATATGAATGGAATTCAAATGGCTTTAATTAATTGTATTCAAGAACTGTTAATAAAACTGTATTATTATTACTTATTAATAACTAATGTTTATTTAAATCACCTACACTATTTACATAATAAATTACAAATACCAAAAATGTGTTTATACTTTAAAAACGTGCAAATAGAACAAAATAAGATATGGTTTATCAAATTGAACATTTTGTGTTCCTTAGACAGTAATACCTTTAAATAACATCTTCATTATATTATTTTTATTATATAAAATGTTTTATTTCCTTTAGAAATATGATGAGTTAATATCGCTAGGTACTAGTGATAATATTTTAAATAAATTATAAATGTTACTCAATATTAATAAAAATACGGAAAATCTATTCTCAATCATTGATGAGGGAATTCTTGATTTTTATCATAACCAAAAATTACCTTTTCAGATAACTGAGCTAAAATTGTGACTATAGGTATTTTTAATATTTTTTATCTACAATAAAATAAACTGATGAGGGCCATTGTTTTAAATTTCCAAAGTTTTGGGACTTAATATTAATAAAAATGTTATCAATATAAATTAAATAATCCTAAAAAAAAACCTCAAAAATATCAAATGTCAATAATTTCCTCAAAAAGAATTAATAACAGCTAGTAATATTATATGTAACAGTATTTTAATTATTATACGTTATACTGATCCACTCAATGACGAAGTACTTATATTTGACAGAACAACTTCTCTCTTTGTTTAGATTCTAAGCGTAGCAATGAATGTATTAATTTTACAATGCGATATAGTGTTTTTTTTTTTGTGTCATCACTATTTGAAGTAGCAAAATTCATTCAATTTTTAAGTGCAATATCATTTTTGAAAGTAAAATGAAACTAGTTAGTACTTTGAGGGGTCAAAAGTAAAAAAAATTCTTGCCCTTTTTTAATAATTGGGAAAAAACAAAAATAAAATGTACGCAAAATCATTTTTTTTCTAATTTAAACACAAATAACAGTAAATACTTGAAATGTTCCCAGGTTTATATTATCATTTTCTATGTATAGTATAATTTTCAGTTGTATTTTGACTTTTTTTAAGTGAACAAAGTATATACTTGCTTATTTTTTTATGTTGATAGTTATTAATTATATATTTGATGTATTTTTTTTTTATGTTAGGAATGGACCTTTAAAAAAGAACTTGATAAATATTAATTTTCAAATGTATTATTTTTAAAATGTTATTTGATTAAATCAATATTTTCTAAACATAATTTATTACCTAGTTTTTAAAGTAATAGTTTTTGATAATAAGCTTATCCTAGCTACTTTCAAATATAACTGACATATTTTATATCATATTTTCATTTATTGTTAAAAAAAAATATTATTTTTGTATTATAATTTTTCATTATGTTGATATTCATCAGCATTGATTTATATCATTTATTTAGAATTAAAAAATTTAAAACAGAGATTATTTTATTATAGTGTAGACTCAGAGAGTAGAAATGAACACATTCATTTACCTATGCTATTTATACATTTCAGTTTTACATATAATAAAATTGTATAATTAATTAATAATATCTAAAAACACGTAGTTATTATGATTTTAGAGAATAAATTAACAAATTAAATCTTTTGTATATCATAATGATATAATATTTGCACTAACTGATTCTGGTAATTTAAACGTAATGCATAATAATAATTTTATTGTTTATTGTAAATCACCCTGATTTTTATGAGATATGCAATATTATAAGCACATCTGAGATTTTTGTTTAGGTTGTTGAACCGTAATAGGTGCCGTCTGAGAGCCAACTATTTCGTACAAAATCATGGGCGTGCAGTTTTTTTTAAATTATAAGTCTTATACCATTTAAAACCCCACCTACACATTTATAATTATTATTAATAATTTACAACAATTAGCGTTTTATTTTTTTTTTTTTCAATATTATGTTATAACATAATATTTACGTTGCTACGATACTGTTGAATGTTAATAATAGTTATTGATTAGACGTTCACTTTCTTAAAGACAACCCAACACAACTGTGCTTATTCATTTTATTTAATATAAGTAGGTAAGTTGTTTTGTGTTTCGAAATATTAAATAACAAAAGTATTATTTAAAAACTGTGAATTAAGATATTCTGTATTTTTTTAATTATACTTATCATTAAAATAAATAGTATATTATATTCTTTACTTATAAATGATATAATTATTGATTTATAAAGTATGTATATATTATATAATATATCCAAAATACAATGATATATTTTTCATTATTAAATATTAAATTATACATATATTAATGATCACTACTTTATTACATTTATTTTATTTTCCTAGTAATTATTTTATAATTACATCTAGCCTCAATATTTAGGTCATCGACTCTACGATATTTCAAATTCATAAACTATAGTTTATAATATTATTATATTACTTATTGCGCACATTACGAAAATTATTTAACAGCGATTTAAATTCGAAATATATACAAGTATTTATTATATTATGCTAAAAAAAGAAACAAGTATTCATAATCCAAAAAATATTATCTAGATATGTAGTTTATCTTTTTTTTAGGTATTTTTCTTAAAATAGTTCCCTATCATGGAGAAATTGTCAATTACTAACCGTCAGCACTCAATGTGTGATATGATTTCCGATGACGTATCTCAAATAAACAACCAAGACATCCCTAGATCATGTACCACTCATAACATCTGTACAGATAATCCTAAACTGGCGAACGATTTCTGTACATTTCTCGAATGGCAGAAACACAACAAGGAACTACTAGGCCGATCAATTCAAGGGCATCATCAATCAAATGTGTAAGATTTTATGATATAAACGTATCGTTTTAAAATTATCTAATTATAATTTGATGTATTGCTTGAATATAAACTTAGGGTTGAGTATAATGTGCAGCGTGCAATAAACACATTGTCCGGGTCTGTTGATAAATGTATGTTAGACAGTACCAATAAAATCGCTGGTATGACTAGAAACATAGATAGATGGAAATCATACATGTACCAAGTTATAGAGAACACGCGGAACGAAATCGATTTACTAATAATAAGTAAAAAAAAAATTCAAAAAGCCCAAATGGCATTGCGTATTATATGTTCTATATCTACTGAGTGCTTAGAACGACGGTCGTATAGATTGGACACAGATCTCACTTTAGATCCTGGTCAAGTAGAGCTTGTAAAGGTATTGTTTTAATATTTATAATTACAGTTGTATTGATAACATTATTTTTATGATAATATATAAATAGGAAAAAGAACTAATTACCGAAATTGGAAATTTATTTTGCCGCACGTTGTGCCAGGTTAAAGTTCAACTAAACCGCAATAAAAATGTAAAGATTAGACTCGAAAAAAATTGGAGTGATAAATATCAGGCATTTCAAATTGACGCCATCAATTTAGGGCTAAATATTCAGACGCCTATCATTATGTCACATACGGATGTTATCAAAGATTCTGAAAAGTATAACCGTCTTATTGACACAAAATATTTTTAAATTTGTAGTTTTGAAATTTTAATATTTACATTTATATTTTTTATTATTATTCTAGCACTTGTTTATCAGTGCCAGAATGGGAAACAATTACTAAAAGTTTATATGAAGAAGCTGAACAAGTTTTGAGTGAATCAAGACAATTGAGATCCATAGTCGACGATGTACTCAAGAAAAGCGCAAATAGATTAAGAGATCAAGCTGACACAGTTGATATTGCTCTGGCACAGTTTATATCGGATACACAACAAATTGGACAAGCAATAGAGAATGATTTGAAACAAGTAAGTAGTAACTAAATAATTTTAAAAATATATTCCATTCTTAGATTAAGAAATATATCATCTATATGTGCGAAGCTTAGTTTTAACATATGTAAGCTTTGAAATACTCTTTCACATGAAACACTCGGTTACTGGTATTACGAAAAATTCTGTTTACATATTAATATTAACATAATATTGATATTCATATAATATATGTGTTGTGTAAATATTGGCTCAATCCCACTTTGCCTTAACCAATATAATCAAAATGAACAAACTTTGTTAGCAAGTTTGTAACCAGAATTTTTGTTCGAGCCTTTAAAAATCTTATTTCACTTCTAAATTCATCTTTGAATTAATAAAGGCATAGCAACGAAATTGTTTTGGGTATTATTGTATATACTTTCAAATTTAAAAATTTTAAAAACAAACATTGTATTATACTATTATAATTGTAGGTCAATTATTTACAATTGTATACACTATTTTCCTGTTTACCTGTACATGATGTTGCGTCAGTGACGTAAATAGAAATAATTTTCGTGGTGGATTACAAAAGATAGGAAGTAACAAGTGATCTAGCAACTATATCAGAAATCTTCAACCCCCGGTCCGCCATGTCTTTATTTGTGATCCACGAACATATTTTAAGTATAGCGTGTATTTTTTCTATGTATTAATAAGAAACTTTTTTTTACGATCCGAAAGAATTAAAAAAATTAATAGGTGGCCCGCCCCCTCAAAAAGTTGAAGACCCCTGACCAAAACTATTATAATCGAGAGTCGAGACAATCTAAGATGGGTGAAGCAATTACAAAATATAAATAAAACACTATTATATTATTTTTACGTTCCACATTATATTACATTTTCAAAAAATAAATATAATGTTCAGAATTTCAGATATATCTGATAATAATTTCGGCTAAATAATAATAATTATTGTTATTAATAATTGTTTAAATGAAATTTATTTTGAACAATTTTATTATTATTTTAAAATATTTTTTTTTTTATAATATGTCATATATTTATATATATTATGTATTGTCATATATTTATGTATATATTATGTCCATTTAATATATTATTATGTATATTCAATGTCTATACATTAATACAGGACGGCCTTGGCCCAGGCTGTAGTTCAACCTATGTGTACATTAGTCGTATTCGGTAATAATTTAAACTATAGAAATAATATTAATTATTAATATATGTATCTAAATTATATATATATTGTATATATTTTTATAATTTCATATTTTTTTTTTTTGTTGATTAAAAAAAAAAATAGGTAGTTCAACGATTGGGCGATTCAGAAAATTTAATCGGAGATCTCCTTCGCGTAATAATAAATTTAGAAAAAGCAAAACAAACTGCTGAAACAAGGTTGCACAATCGGCTGAAACGTCCAGAGGATGAGAACGTCAGGGATAATGCACAAATAAGGTACTTTGAATTATCTCTACTACAGTTAAAAAACCATTATTTTCCTAGGTATTGTACCTATAATGCATATTGTGTATGT
The DNA here is from genome assembly GCA_014851325.1 of Pentalonia nigronervosa. Classification (NCBI taxonomy): domain Eukaryota; kingdom Metazoa; phylum Arthropoda; class Insecta; order Hemiptera; family Aphididae; genus Pentalonia; species Pentalonia nigronervosa. The sequence goes on from JACXSJ010001577.1 coordinate 8,649, forward strand.
TATATAAATAAATAATATTATTTTCTTTTAGCCTTATTTCGGAAGTAAAAAATCTAAACGATCAATTAAACACGCTCAATTATCAGTTGCACTGTGCCAGAACAGGACATTTGGGTTTGCAAGAAGCGCGTTCGCTACTCGAAGACGATTCTCGTATCAAAAGGAAAACGCTTTGGATCGATAGCATTAGATGTCAAAGCATACGAGCGCATTATCCTTCTATGAACATATTAATTGGCCAATGAAACGCCAAAATAATACAATGTTCATAAAAGAATTATAATGCGCTTGTATGCTTTAACTGAATCTAATGCTATCAGTGATTTAAAGAGTTTTTTTTCAAATTATCTTAACACTGAGCTCGACCACGTATTTATATATACATATAATGTGAATTTGCAAACAATACACACTTATTTATCAAATTAAATAAAAATAAATTAAACACTGTAGTGTTATAAGTTTTGTATAAATGATAAGTGTTTAGTATTTTAATATTATAATTTATAATTAAAACGTATACTAAAATATACACTTTTTACAATAGACAATACGTAAAGAAAAACTTACATATTATCAAACATGCTTATAGTATTTTAAGGGTTCCTAACGTGGTGTACGATATAAGTATGAGTAAGCTAATAGTAAAAAAAAATTGACAATTTTAAATATCTATAAATAACACAAAAAAGACAAAATATTGTTTTTTTAACTAACTAATAGCATTTTTTACTGTTTTACAGTTGCAATAATTGCACATTTTTTTTAAGACAGTTTTATTACTTTTGGTCTCCTCTAAATGTCAGAACACTCAATGAATTTGGTCACTGTATTTACATATTTTAAATTTTAATGATTTGCATTAAGAAAAAAAACATATTTTACTTATATAATTAGGTGTTTAGGTATCATAATCCTATATTAAACTATTAACACTTCATAGTTCAGTGACTTAAAAATTAATTGTTAAATCAACTTAATGTGTGATAGTGACTGCACATTGTAAAATTATAAACATTATAATACTGTTATCTAAATAGTTATCTCCTAAATTATCGAGAAGCTTATATCTGTAATTCAAAAAAGCCAAATAGTGCCTACTGCCGTTGTAACCACCAAACGTAATCGTATTTTACCCGTTGATATCCTTGCATAACAACTGCTATTTATACAAATATCGCCAATAATAGATACTAATCGGTTATCAAAATAATATTATTGTAATGAAAAAATTATTAACTATAGGAATTTTTTTACTGTACATAAAAATTATATTCGTGTATAAAAATCACGTATATGAGGAAAGTATGGAATGTTTTCCAATTTTTTCCTTACGATTACTGCCGGTCCTTCAGAAGAATAAACGCGACACCGTCGGATTTTCTGAAAAGAATAAATAAATAACAAGTGCCGTTTGATCGTAGAATTCCAGCTTGTAATTAATGCTGATAAGTCTGTGGGGTCTGTTGCATGAAATTACACATTAAACACTTACATACAGGTATTTCTGTGGAAGTTTTCTGGGCCTTTTGTTATTCTATAGATTTATTTTAGTTTTTAAGTTCATTAGTTGTATACTTGTATACGATATTGTAAGATTCGTATAATTTAGCAATATCACTCGAAAATAAAATAAATTGAATATGTGAAATTGTATTATGAAAAAGGTACTGTCGCGATCATCGAAGTACCGAACGTAATCGTATTCTGCCCATTGCTGTCTTTACATAGCCTCCATAGTACTATTTATACTAATATAGTAATATTGACAATAATAAATACTACTCAGGTATCAAAATAATATTATTATAATAAGATAATATTTTATTTTATTATAATTTTAACGAGCTAGGCTTTTTTTAACATATTAAGTATCCACCTTTGAACAATTTTTAATTAATTAAATTAACAATGGTATAGATATACGAGTATGTGATTAAATTATCATTGGCAAAATATAATAATTGATAAACTAAACAGTATTTGAAAAATCATAATTCATAAATATGAATTAAAATTAAAATTCAAGTTTGAAAATTTGGGTCTACATTGGCGTTTGTTATTAGTCTTCTTAGAAGCTCATTTGCTAAATAATTCGTGGTGGCATGTGGCACGTAAATAGGAACAGTGGATCTAGTTTAATATTAATGAGAATGGAATTTTGTACAGTATATATATAACATTTTACTGGTGCATAAAATTTGCGCGCATGCAGAAAATATGTGATTTCTGCAGGCCCTGCAGGTGTCGTTGTTTGAATAAAAACGCGATAATACTGCGAATTTCTCGAAAACATAATAAATAACAAGTAATAGTGCCATTGGATCGTGGAATTCCAGCATGCGTATATAATATTTATAACGCCACTCGTCGTCTGCTGCAGGCGTTTGTACTGTATATACAATATATATTATACACGTGACATACAGATACAGGTATTTTAAATTTTCCCTATATTTCGTATAATAATTATGAATGGATTATATTATCATAATATCATATTATTATATTAATTTTCACGTGAATTCGATACCCGTCATCCGACTGATATTGTTCGGCCGCATTGGGCTCGCAAAACCGGTAGAGATGAAAAAAAATCTTTATTTTTTTTCGTAAGTAAACGCGACGGGCGTGCAGTCGTGAACCTTGTCTTTATTTGCATTGCTGCGAGAGCGGCTGTGGCGGCAACCTTCAACTTGGACCACGAATACCTTACGCCGCCGCACGGCCACACGGGTGACATCACCCGGATGATTGTATTATTATTATCATTTTTATCATTTCACGTCGGGGGAGGCCTTTCACCTGTAGCGTTCAGATGTGCACGTTTACATATTATTATTAATACCCATACACTGTTTTTATATAACATTATACCGTCGTATTGGCAACGGGAACGATAGCCCAAAGGCAATAATAATATCGGTTTCACACGCACCTACCTTTATATATAGGTAATAGTATATAAGAGGACGACCGCAATACATATATTTTTCATATCTATATATTATGACTGCAACAAGATCGCCTGTCCGAACGCAATGTTTACAGAGAAAATAAAATATATATAAGCCAAACACGCCCATCATAAATCGTGTCCTAAAGCGGAGCTACTTTAATTTTATTTTAAAATAATTTCGTGGGCCGAAATCTGCAAACAATGGTTTCGGAAACAAAACCTAGTATTCCCGACACGGCATATTTTATCATTCGGGTATTTAAATATAACATGCCTTGTATAATATATTATTGTTATTGTAGTTATACACTGTTGCGATAACTACAATGCCTTGTGGATAATGCGGAAATTGGGTAGTATTGTGGTAACCTACTTAAAAATATTTATACCTGTATGATAATAAGCGTGAAGATTCTCGAAACGCCGTTGTCTACAATGTCTTGAGTTCTATACTTAAAATATCCATTTCTGCGTTTGGTCAGCAATACTCTGAATTTTTTTCAAAAGCCACAATAATCTATAACACCGGGCGCGTCGTTTGCTCGTGTATATAACACAGGAAAACAAAGCGACACACTCGGTAAACCAATATTCAGTTAGTCGAATAATACACGTGTCACGTATAGACTATAAACTATATATAGTCTACAGGGTTAGTACATGATTGATTCAGAGTGCATAATATCGAAGTCATTGTGATAATAATTAAAATCTAACAGCATCGAAAATCAAATGTCCACAATATAACATAGGTAAGTAATTTATATACATTATTATTTATTAGGAAAATTGTGCTTTGGTTAAACTTATGTTAGTTTCGATACTACATAATACATATACTATACTTATATACATCTATCAGTTCCATAGCCAGAGGGGCATTGGAGGCACGTGTCAAATCACACGTGGAAATCTGTTTTTTTTTTTTAAATTATTGGTCATTTGATTTATAATAACTAATTATAATAAATAATTATATAATCGGGTACGCAATTATGATAAATTATCATCTCAACCATTATAGACAATATGTTCAGCTTGTCTTAAAAAATTAAAAAAATTGATTTGAGTTATATCAATATTTAATTTCTTTTGCTTACTTAAACGTTGTTTTTTATTATTCTAAAAATAAATAATGATAAAATTAGTGTTCTTCCCTCCTCCCAGATACATTTTTGGCTACAATACAATACAATACAATACAATACAAAACTCACGTGAAATGAAAAAATGTCCAGCTCTTTGGTTTTTATGTTTTGAAACATGACACTACAATACTACATAATATTGTATAAAGTAAAATAACGGTTTAATGATTAATATGATGATACAAATTAAATGCTATTTATATATTTGATTAACGAGATCTGAGTTACAGTCGTTAATCTGATATATATACCACATTTATAAATTATAACATTTAATATTATAAATTATAATACATACATTTATGTATACATACATATATATATAGGCATGGTGAAAACATTTGTGTTAAGTGTTAAGGTAGGAAAACACGTACATATGTATAATGTATGTAAATTAAACAGTATAAAATGTTTAACTTCTCAAATTACGTACCTACCCTATTGCCTATATAGGTATAATATTGCACTTACTAATAGGTCAACCATTTCGCCTTTTATTAATTAAATAAATATAATATAATATGATTAATAATATATTATAATACATAACTTTACCGTTAGGTTGGTTTTATATTTAATTTTAAAATAAAAACATATGAATCCAATCCTTGGACCGTCTACGTATTTAGCTTTAATAACAAAATGGAACCAGTTTGTGAATCACGCTGTAACAATTGAGTGACCTGCCTCCATACTCTTTCGCTGTATCTGTCGAACCTGTTCAAAGTATTTATTAATAGTAAGGCATATATCATCATCAGTAACATAATATTGTGTCAAATATACTGGATTCTTAAACGTTTTTAGTGATACGAATTTAATTTAGGTACATATCTGTAGATGAACACTGTTCAACCAGTTTTAAATAATTAATATTAATGGGCTTTCTCCTGCAAGCTGTCACATAAACAAACTTAATTACAATAGTGTTAGTGACTTTAATGGCTATTTTGGCGCCGAATTTACAATCGGTTATTAGTTATTACTTATTATACTGATATTAAATTATTTATTATGTTTACATATTTTGTTGCTACCGGAAAGTACTTATTTAACTATTCAATTTCATAAAGTCGAATACATAGATCACGTTCTTTAATTTATATAAGTCATACAATTCATAATATTGTTCGAGAACCTGTCGTATTATTTTAAAAATATGCAATACTTTAAAGATTTTAATATATTATGTACGCCATATATGGCTAAATAAATATATTAATATTATTGACGTAGCATGAAATTCGGTGGTCCTACCTTAGACCCTAGGCCCGGAATACATTCAAGGCCATTCTCTAAAAAAAAGATCATAATAAACATATAAGCAAATACGTATTTATTTATTTATATTTATATTATGTTTAAAATAAAAAATGTTATCAAGCAAAATTAAAATAATAATAACTGGATGATTATTTGTATTCACATTTTCTACAATTATTTTTTCCACTTGATTATTTCTTATCACGCCTTTTATTAAAGCAACTTTACTTAAAAACTAAAAAAAAAAATAATGAAAAGTTAAACATTAGGCATGATAAAATGTTTAATGAAAATAAACAAGTAGTTTTTAATCATTCTAAAAAAATTCTTAATAAATAAAACTCTAATTTAAAAATTAATTAAATCTAACCTACTAATCACTGGTAACAAAAATGAATGTAAAAATAAAATAAAATAAACTAAATACTAATTTATAACAATTTTATATTCATTAAAATATAACTCAAGTCTTCATAATTTATAAGCTGAAATTGGCATAACAATTATGATTTATGAGTAATAATTAAATACCCATCTGGCCATCACTAGATGCACTATTATTTATTAAAAAAAATTAAGTTTAAAAAAGTCCATGGTTTTTCATACAATTTTGTATAGTAGTAATTTATGTGACACCTTAGAATTTATTCATTAGTCACACATCAGTTTTTGAATTAGTATTTTTTATTAAAATTTCAAGATTTTTTTCCATTTCAAATTGCTAAATTTGAATTTCAAATACTTACACAGTATCAAATTAATGTTCACGCATAACGTACATTAAAACTTAAGTAGCTTAAGACAGCTTATGACATTAAATTATAGCTGCACCGGTCTGGGCTTATTAGATACGAACGTAAATATATTATCCAAAGACCGCAGAGGACGATTGCCTCAGAGTGGCGATGGAACGATCTCCACATAAGCAATAATTGTAGTAGCAATACTTCTTCTGGTACATTTACTGGCCTGCAGAGAGTGGCAGAAAGATAATATGTGAAGGATGGAAGCCGGGATGAAGGAAGAGGTACCAGGAAAAAGAAGAATACGGAGAAACATACAGAAGATGGCCGGAGTAGTGAGACGTAGCTTAGACAGGACGCTGTGCAAGACCATAGAGGCTTATCAGGGATGCAAAGAATTAAACAAACAGGAAGTTTTAATGCGTTGATTTTTATCTGACGCAATTATGAACAGGCTATGGATGCTTTGGTCAGTACCTCCACAGGTTTAAGAAACTAGAACACCCGGCATATGTAGACTACCTCAAGCAGATATGGACAACAGGAAATACACCGTATTCCGATGCAACCGTTAGTGTAGGCAACGTAGAGAATTTGAAAATAAATATCGATGGAGACTTCGACCCAGATGAATATCTAAATTGTCTGATTCAATCAAATGTTTCAAAACAGAATAAATTAGATAGTGTCAATAGGGTAAAATGCTGTCGACTAGAAAAAAAGGATAATCATGGGTAAGACACTATCACTGATATTTTTGAAAAAAAAGACAATGAAAAAAAAAAATAATAATAGTTAAGACATTTGACAATGTATGTAAAAGCGAAACTAAGGGGGATAGATCCTTCATTTTTTTCTAAGTCACTGGCCGTAATCAATATTATAAAGCAATAGTGTAGTATTTTTTTATTTACAATAAATGATACAAAAATTTACTGTACACGCGAGCAGAGAAGAAACTGCAAGAGCAACATGCCTCATTGTAGCACACTAACACCGTACGATAATTCAAGAAAAACAAATTCATTCAATAATTTACTATGTAGTATAATATAGTATGTGTTGTATTAGCACTAAACATTAAAGTACCTAACATATTTTAATTTCCATGTTATTTGTTTGATCCTGTACTATTATACTAATATAATAGGAGGTTAATAATATAATAATACCTACTTAGTAGGATACCATCAATAAATCATTAAGCAATTATATATTTATCGACATAAATATACAGTCATACTACAGCTGCTACAAAGTATTGTAATATAATATTACAGTAACAGGCAACACCACTCAATCAACAGTAACTAAACATACAAAAAATCAATTCATATTTCATGAAATAAAACAAGTTCTTAAATAAAAATATGATTTTTTTTTGTTTCAACACATTGAAATCAATCATTGTATTCCGAGTTTTGCTTTTATCATTTATAAGAATATGTATTGTTGTTTGTTAGGTTGAATTTAGTTGAAATGCTATGAAGTTTAAATAATAAATTTAATAGGTATATTGTTTTTATTTAAAAGTAAGTAGGCATATCTACTATAGTAGTACTAAGTCTTAAATAAAGGATTATTTTGGAATTTGACATTTGTGTTATGCGATAACGTCGCTAAGTCCCTATATATTTTAAACAATTGAGAATTCATGTATTGATGATGTTTAGTCTCCAAAAAAATATGATTTAAAGCTAACATAATGTTAATATGAAGTGTCGTTTATATTATATATTAAAAAATACAATTGTCCGTCATAAAATGATCTCACTGAAGTACCAATTGGTCTAGAAGATGCACCTACATATATCCCATACTCGATAATAAAATATAAATTATCACTTGAACCCTTTTGCTTTGGAGCCATCGAAATATTTTCTAAAAATTTTTTTTCGTCTGTTTTATTTTGGTGTGTAATATTTTCTGATAAAATATTTTTTTATATTAAACAAACTTTTGAATTTAATGATTTTCTAACAAAATATTTTTTTGATAATATATTTGTTGGACATTATATGCTGTCAATAAGCCATATAATTAAATTCAACTAAACATTAAATAAAGTTTAAAAAATCCCCAAAATATTCATAATATTATACAATTCAACATGGCCATATTTGAGAGAGGGTCCAAGGGATTCGGACCCCTTCCCCGAAAATCTTTTTTTATCTTATTTTTAACCAAATGTAAAACCTAAATACAGTAAAATTACAATACACGTGTCTTGGACCCCCTTCAAAAATAATTTCTGGATACGACCTTGCAATTCAATAAATATAAATAATTAATAAAATTTGATGACTGCAAACAATACGCTCCAATGGGTCTAAGGCATATATATTAAATATGTGTCGCGGAATACCAAGACTACTGTAATAACAGTAGTAAGTAATAGATAACTGATAAATAATAACGTTGGAAATTTAAGTTTTCGATAAATTTAGTTTTATATTCATATAAAAACTCTAAACGATAAAACTACAGTACTATTTTGGTCAATAAATATTTAGCAAGAATAGTTATCACGGACTACCACATATAATCCACTTCAGAATTTCAGCACAAAAATCTCTTCTGAAATATCATATTATATGATGGGTTTTAAAAAAAAAAAATTAATAAATAGTGCTAAATACAACATAATATAAGCCGGTAGAATAACAAACATTAATGCGGACGTCATCTTATAAACTCAGTTTATGTAAAATAATTTTTACCGTACACGCTTACACAATATTATGAGTACATCGTACTAAATCGCAGATCATTATTATTCTTATATAGGTACATAAATTAAATAGTACGGTTGTCGAGTCAATATTTTGCCATAACGCATATTATGCATAATAGGTGGGTACTCGTTTTCCGGCCAATTAAATTAGTAGACGACACGTCGTGATCGTACATAATATAATACACAACATATCATTATAATTATTAATGTATACGAGAAAAAAGAAAATATATGAAAATAAACGTCGCGTACAAATTAAATTTCCACGGAAATCATTTTAAAGCACGATTGGAACAACAAAATTAAATCGAGCTGAGATATGTACAGATACACTTTGAGGTGCAGGGATGTTGACCCCGACTGCGAAACCTTTTACGATAATCATATTATAATACCACAGCATTCGTTATCCGCGGCGTACGTGTATTTTTGCGGTCGTCGATTTTATTTAAACACGCGAATAAATCATATACGCTGTTGTTATGTCGGCTGCAGACGAGACCGAACGCACATAATAATAAAATAATACGTTTTACATACGGACAGCAGGCCGCTGGTAAAGTCGTATCGGACGAATGATAGGCCGCGGTCGGTTAACCGGAACCCAGGACTAAGGTATACGGCCCGCGGCGGCAAATCTGGACCGTTAGTGATTACGAGGGACTAGCGAGTGTCTACGCGCCATTATATAAACGTTTTTGCACACACACACACACACACATTGGCGAATTATTATTTTTGCCGTTAGAAAATATTATAGTTGATAGGCAGGCGGGCGACAGTGCCTATTGCATTACCCCGCGCGTCTTCCCGGAGGGCGGTCCGGATATGTGTGTTCGATCAGAGATTGCACGCACCGCATCGGTTTATGTTTATTGAATTGATATTGTAATAAAAATAATATATAATAATATACGGGCGTACGCGTGCCGTTTGAACGAAACAAAAAAAAATTAATAATAATAATGACGTACAATAATACACGCGCAGCATTGATAGGACGCATGTACCGGCCTACACTTGGGTGTTCGATTGCTGTATGATATTAATATAATTATTATTGTTATTACTACATGAATATATTATTACGATGAATGTGCGGCGATTATCGACACGCCCGGGACCAGTGAATCCGTGCGGTCGCGGTTTTGTTAATAATTAGCACGTTCCTGCAGAGGATCGTCTTCGACTTGTGAGCATCTTACCTATGCCGTATTATATTTTACGGTTGCGCGCGCGTGGGAAGTACTGCCGTGTGATAGAACTCCAACATAGTCCGTGATATTATTTCACGTGGTCGTTTTATTTTACTTGAAGTTATAAAAAAAAAAGGCGCATCTTTACCAAGCAGTGGCGTAATTGAGTAAAAAAAACTAGGGGGGCCGTTATCGTCAAATAATATTTTAAGTGCATACATATACTTAACGATATCGGATACCTACGATTTGTTTGTAAGCCGTAAAATGAGTTTTAAGACTTGTGTAAAATCAAACAATTAGGTTATAGTTTTGATTTTAGTGAATACATTATTTTGCCCTTTCTCTAGGTTTTCCTCGCTGAGTTCGTTCAAAAAAGGTACTATAGCTTGTTTGAGAAAAAAATATTATGATAATCATGTAATCGTAATTCATGAGATAATATTATTGAATTAATTTCGTAACCCAGATAACACAATGATGTTGACAATACATCAACATAATAAACAACAGGAGAAATGTGAAATAATTGTAAGTACTTAATGCAATAATTTAAAGAAAAAAATATGTTAATAATATTATAAATGTATGTTATTCATTCATTTAAATGCATTCATTATTTATTTAAGAAGATTAAAAGATTTCTACTGTAGGAATACTCCCCCAACAAAATAATACCTTTGTCCCTCTGCAAAAATTTTAGCGGAACCCCTTTGCCCCCTTCACATAGTTATGCCACTGCCAACACTTATTGTATACGTTATTGGTTTATCTATATAATATCGACATTCATCACGGAATATTGTCTACTTTATAATATTATAGGGATATTATGAGAGTCGTGACAACGAAAACTTCATCACTGTATAAGCATTCTCTTCCCCCATACTTTTTGAGTGTGAGACGGAAGATCTGTTGCCATGGGGGATAAATAAGAGCAGTCATTGTGCTTCTGTACAACATACCAATACTCACTAGGATATTATATAAAATACTCGAGAAACTTAATCCCTGTCGGACGAATTAATTATATACGCATACATCACAAGTAATTTTTCTGCGGGACATTTTGGTGGTTTGAAACGAAACGCATGAATACGAAAGACTGCAGAGACTTCTCAATCGAAGGATCGTGTATCTGAAAAAAAATCCCAAACGTACTCCCACCTAAATTATATTGAATTTCCATTGCATATTTTTTTTTTTATCACCAGTGCGTTTATTTTTATACAGTGTTGGAAATAAAAATAAATAAGTGCCTAAATAGATACTGTACGATGTATTGACTATTGTATATATTATTTAACATATGTATTTTATATTATACATGTCATAACCATAGTTGAATATTATTAAACTTGTCTAGTATAATCACGCTTCTCGCCTGATCTGTTACGTGTCACGCACAATAGTGACTTTCTGTAAAAAATTCTATGACCTACTATGTTTGATTATAATTATAAAAATTCGTTCTAACTCCCAAGCCATAATGTTTATACGATATATACATGTGTATAAATTATACTATTTTAACATATGCATACAACGAGGAATATCGAAATTAAACAAGTACGACTTTATGGTAAGTTGTGTGTAAAATTTTATATGAAAAGCGAAATTCCAATATGGGTTGTTTTACAAGTTTTTTAAATCTATTGAAATAATAATAATGTTAAACAACACTAGATGTCTGTAGATAATTTTCCTATTATTTAATATTTTATTAATTTCGTTGTTTTAGTAATTACAATTTTGTTTTATTAATCTAAATATATCTAATATTAGGCACTATAATAGATATTAGTAAAAAAGTCTTATTTAAACTGTTTTGTTCTATTATTTACAATAAATGCTTAACCTAAGTTACATTAGTGTCAATTTAATATTCAGTTACTTTGAGTACATAATTTGTTATTGATCCTAGTGATATTATTGATGTAAGTTTTGACCTACAAGTAAATGTGTTCAAATATTGCAAAGATGTCATATGGACTTTTAGACCCTAGTTCAATAGTCATATTGTTTAAATCAAGTTTCCATTTTATTGTGCATTTTCTATATAATGCATCAATTGCTGTTATGAAATTTCATAATTCACTTTGTTGGCAAGTATATTTTGTATCGGGTTTAGGTGTTGTTTGTGGATTTTCTGAGAATAAAAGCAAATGCAAAATTATAATTTTAAATTATTTTGAATTATTTATATTTGTATAGGTATATTATACTAAAATGCTAATTATATTTTACTACAGATTAATAAGTTCAAAATTTTGAGACTAAAAAATAAAAATATGACTTAAGTTAAAATTAATTAATATAAAATATTAATGCCGTTTAAATTAAAGGATAGGCTGTTTTCTACCAATTTTATAAATTTAAAGCTCAACGGAATCAATAAATGAGTGTTAATGGTGTTAATTCAATAGGATTTAATAAAGAAACAAATGTAGGTTATACATCATTAATTTCTGTCACCATCTGATTATTAAAAAATCATCATATATATTATAAATATTAACTATTCTATTTTAAATATGTGATGGTTTTTATCATCAAAAACAGTGGTATTATTATGATATGAGTATTAGATTCAAACTTAACCTAACTATTACTATTTTTATTGATTTTAGATTTAATTTAAAAAGCCACTATTATTATGGGACGAAACGCGTGCAGTGATAGATGAATGCAAAACAACGGGTCTACATCTTGACTGAATTTTTCACTGCAGTTCCTAAACTATACAAGACATTAAACTATTACACTGTATATGAGACAAAAAGAAATTATATAGTACATAACAATTACTGTGGACATCAAAAATCGAAGATGAAACTGAATAAAATAAAGATAAGAGAAGATAAAAAAAAATTAATTTCAAATTTAATTAACGCAAGCAAATGTTCAAGAAGAATACGTCAGTTGATGTCACTATATAATATCTAAATTTATGTATAACAATTAACATATGCTACTTCATTGAAAATAATAAAATAATAGTGTTAATGGGACACTTTATTATAATAAATGTCCATTTATTATAATTGAAAAATTAATATGTAATATGAAATAAAATATAGCATATATTTATTTTTGTATTATATGATGTACGTGTAATGTTAATTACCTATCTAAAAATGATTTTATAATATTACACTTTTTAAATAATTCTTTAGTATCATAGAAAAAACAAGTCTCCCACACCACCAGATTACAAAGATACACTGCACGCGTATGCACACAATTTCCCGTTTTTTTTTTTAAAAAATTAAATAAATTTAATCGAAAAATCGGGGAACTCATACTGCTGTATAGTAGGTGTCGAACACTAGATAGATTACCTCACGACCTCGTCATTAAGTAAGTTACTGTAATGGATATTGTGTTAAATTGAATTCAATGATAAATCATTGCATACCAAAAGATAACAATGATTTAAAATGAAGACAGTCGTCAGTCTATATTTCTAAGAATATTTTAGTATATACTTATATTGCTACTAATAATTTATTTGTAGATTAGAATTAGGAAAGATTAAATTAATTTTTTCTAAAATTAATCCCATATGATATAAATATAATATAGTAATAATTAATTTATTATTATAATAATATTATATCATACAATGTTATTAGCTACTATTAACTTATAAGTTATTACCGACGTATCGTAGACCAGTATGAATAGGATCATGGTAAAAACAACTTAAAATAATTCTAAATATTTAAAAAAATCATCGTGTAAAGTAAATAATAATATATGCAATGACGAAAAATTTCAAGTCTCTACAAATAATATATTTTGGAAATTATAACAAAAAAAAACACATTTCATCAAATTTAAACTTGTAAATCCTATAAAAAAAAATTATGCGTTTTTATTTTTGAGGTTTTTAAATTTCTGTAAAAACAATTTATGGAAAACCATGGATTACATGTTTAAATCTAAATTATTAACATTAAAACTTTATATAAGCCTTCATTATTTTAATTTAATTTTATAATTTGAAAAATATATTAATTTTTAATTAATAATTCATATTGCATTTTAATTTCTTCGGGAAGAGGAGGTAATCAAGTACCATACAACGAAAATACATACTTGTAATAAGCCAATTAGGCCAAGTTACATAAAATATTGATTAATTTAATGGTTCACTAAAATGTAATAGATCAATCATTGGCCACTATAATCAAATCATGTGTAAGGTAAAGTCCTTAGAGACCATTAATTGATGACTCACTAATTGGTTCATTAAATGTTTAATGATTGATTATGCGACCTGACATTAAAATAATACGAGTAAAATCATTAGGATAACTTAATATTGTAGTGTTAGAGAAGTGTATTATTAATTAAAACATAATATTTTGTTTATAAAAATCATTGTTTATCTTAAAAAAAAATCCAGCAAACAAACTAATGGACACTGAAACTAAAATCCAGGCCTTGACAGCGATAGACTCCCAATTAGAAAAGACCATCTATGGTTTGTCAGCGGCTCGTATTGTAGTCGCATCAAGATCGGAATCGTGGATTCGTGGCTCACCGAATGTTTATTAGCATGAAACAGTACACTATTATAGTACGTCTGCATAACACAGCAATACATGGTCGACAACACACGGCCATAAGGCATCAACTTCTATGTGTTTGTATTGGATTTTCTTAACAGGTCTTAAGATCTCCCAGATATCAAGTCGCCCGAATGAGTTGTATTATGATAGGTATATATCCACAGGCATAGTAACGTAAGATATTCATTATTTCCGAAATCACTAATGTTTTTTTAGAAAAATGTTGTTTCTCAAAGACTTGAAAAAAAAGTAAAAAATATTATTTTCAAAAACCCTAATTGTTTTGAAAATAATGAGTGTCTTGCGTTAAATGAATCCCATGATATGTATTATGGTATGTTTATTAATAAAATACTTCGATATTTTTGCGAGTCTATCTACGAGTATAACTGTATTCTTTTTTGGAATATCACGTTTTAAACGCATCAATATTGCTTGGAGTGCTTACATAATACGATATACATATAATAGATGTACGCGAAAGGCAAAACTTAGTCTTTTTAAAGCCTGTGTCAGTGTCACTAATGAAAACGACGATTTCATGGTCGTTTCGATTTTCTTTATTCGTCAAATTCACTACCTACTGTAAAATTATATCGTAGTGTAACTCCCGCGAAACATAACGTGTTCATTTTTCACGTCAATATGTAACCTTGTTATCGTTACATCTCAAGCTGAACCGTTTCGCTCAAAGTATTGTGGTATTGTACTGGTAACATGACTTAATATATTATTATTATTATTATTATTATATACTGTAGGAATAGGCAGATACACTATACATATATTGATCATTAAGTAAGCGCTTTAAAAAATATAACCTTAGTTTTAATTGAATGAATACAAATCAAAATACACTAAACAATAAAAAAAAACCACATGTGACATTCTTGTGAACATGAAAAATGCTTTCGATTAGATACGGTCGTTGGTTAATTGATCATTTAGATACCCACTACTATACTATAGTTCAACATTTTATATTTATCTTATAAATTATAAACAGATAACACATAAATATACTCCTATTAAAATTAATCATCATTCATCAACCATAAATCATAAATCATAATGCAGTAAAAAATAAAAACCCTATGCCCTACGGCCTATGGTAACAATATGTTTATTTATTAAAATATGAATTAGAAAATATAAAAACTAGATCACACAATCGTTACGTACGTCAGTCAAATTGCAAACAACAAAGCAATGAAATTAGCATGTCTGAAAATCCATTTTTTTTATAAAGTTAAACGGTTTACTGTTTTTCTAGATTTAAAGATCGATTGATTAAAATTCATATTACCCTAGGCTGTATTATAATGAATAATGAATAAAAAAAAGTATTAATTTTGTACACCGTAAATAATAATCGCAAACTAAAATATGTAAACACTATAACGGTTAAATATCACGAAGCACTACAATTTGATTAAATGTTTTATTAAAATATATATTCACCTACTGCATGCAAATGTATATAATAGCCAGTTGTAAGTAATGAATATTTGGTGTAGTAAAAAGCGTTTACGTCATACATAAGTAATTCAATTATCAATCACTACCTATGGAAAGTCTAATGCCAAAACGCAACACCTATACGGTTATTTTTTAAATTTCGGGGGTTAATTTTAAGTTAAACTTAAGTAATAGTATTACTTTATGCTGATCTGTTTCACTTGAATAAGGTTACTTTTATTTTTCGTTCAAATCCTTACTTATTATTTACTATTGTACTATAGGGTGTAATGGCAATGGGTGATTTCCTCATCATGTTGTTTGTACCATATAATATTATCTATTCATTTATAAAATGTACTAATAGTGCAAATAGTGCATACTGTAGAATGTCTTGTTTTAAATAATATATACATAAGAAAAATTAGTTTAGGAAAGGTAAGAAATATTTTTAATTAATCAATTATTTTTATTCAGTCGCTAAAACACTAAATGATTATTTTAATAGAAACATAAATTGATACGAATGATCCTCGAATAAAGATTAAAATTTTGAAGGATTTAGTTTAGTATAAATATTAAATACAGGAGGTATAATATGTATGGAAAATAAATGTGCAAACCAATTAAAGTCATATATTTTCTTTAGTATATTGATAATAAACTATAAAACTTTCAAATCAACGAGATATTATTTAATTCCATGAAATTTTCACAATGACTAAAACTCGATGATCTGATACAATACACAAAAAGGAAGAAAGAAATTTATTGTAATGCATTTATTTATGAATATTTTTTTATTATTATCGAATTATAATATTGTTCTAAGTGTATTCAATCTTAATTGAAAAGATTTGGTTTTTATTTAATATACTGTTATGATTGCTTTATCTATATTCGTACGCATTATATTTACAAAATCATAGTTTATTAAGATTTAAAAGTAAAAGTATTAATTAAAACAATCTATAAAAAAGGTTCTAAAATCTAATAGAAAATGTTTCTCTGTAAATAATAGAATACTGTATTTTCAGTATCCAAAACAAAGCTGCTGTAACACAATATGCTATTGTAAATAGTTACTTTCTTTAATTTATTTAAAATAAACCATACTAACTTACATTGATAGCTATGCAAATATAACAAATGGATTTCAATTTATAATTTTTGAGGTTCGAATATGTATCACAAATACTTACATTTGAAACATACTAAAGAAGAATAGATTAAAAATGTTTAGTTATAATTTATAATATAATCTATCCATTTTTTTTTTAGATAAAAAATAATCTAACGGTAATGTTATATTAGGTCAAATCGTTTATTCTACTCATATTTGTACATTAAAATATAGATGACATATTATGTGTTAATTTTATTATGGATTATAATTAATTATAATTTATAGGTACTATCATTGATTATAAATACAATATATATATAATCAATGGTACTATATAAACATTTCGAAATAAATAGGTATCTATTTATACGTTATACACTTGTATAAAATTGTTTGAAAAAGTATGTAATCGCCAATCAGATAATACAATATTAATACATTGAAACATTTCTATAAATCTTTTTCATTATTAGTATTTTCATAATTTGGTAGACTTACCAAAAACATAGTTTACAATGTATTTTATAAGTCAGTCAATTCCGACGTATTGTGATGTGAATAAATTAATGGTATAGATAGCTTAAAATCAATCTAAATAATTTTAAAATTTCATTATGGAGATATAAACAATGAAATACGTGTAATGGCAAAAAGTTTCAATTCCATAAGTTTAATATTTTTTTAAATTATCAATTTCCTATTAATTTAAACTACAAACACTAAACAAATTTGAGATCGTATTTTCTAAAAATTTTAATCGCTATAAGAAAAATGTATGACCAACTTTATATTATCTTTTTAATCTTTATAACTGAGAAACAAAAATGTTGCCAACTTATATCACAAAAAATATTTTTAAATATCCATAAATAGCAAATAACCAATGACTATATTTTTAACATTGTATTATGTATAAAACAATAAAAATATAAAAATAAAATATTTCAAATTTTTACGATTTATATTTTTTTTAATTAGAACAAAAAAAAACAAGACTAATTTTATAAACTAAAATAATTAAGGAACCAAAGAACTCGGAGAAAGACGTAAAATAAAACTGTATAAAATTACTGAGATAACTGTCGTATAAAATTATAAGATAATACAATTGTGTAGTAAATACTCGTTTTGACATTGTACAATAATTCTTGTTGTATTGTTTAATAATAAAATGTATATCTTATAATTACGTTACAAAAATTAATTTATATTTTGACCATAGACTTTCTTTTTAAATGTATATTTGTTTCCATGTCAATGTGGAAATACGTTTTATCGTTACATGTATCAAGCCATTGCGTTTTATAATAAGTCACGTCACTCATAATCGCCCGTTGCACGTAAACTGTATTTTGTATTTAATCCAATAATTATTATTATAACTAATACGAGGATATGTTTTAATTAATAGCACACTATATCACCATTTGTCAATATTAAATAATAAACATTTGTACTAAAATAATATTATTAAGCTTGTAATGACATACTATATTTTGACATATTTTAAATATAATTAATATTAAAAAAAGTTATATCCTGTTATATAATTACGCAGTTTAATATTCTGGCTGTTAGCCGAAGTCTGCCCAATAGTTGTACAGTTTTGTTAATTATTACATTTTGTTTTCATCACAATATTAGGTGCTAAAACAGTGCAGGATAATTCTTTAAATTACATGAATAAAATCAATCCTTATTTCAAAAAAAAAAAACTATATTTTTTACTAGTTTATAATGTTTTATAATTCTTTAAAAAAATTTAATTTTTAAATGACAAAATACGTTTTTAAATTCATATTTCAAATTGGAAATATATTAATTAGAATTTAAATGTATAAAAATCGAATTTTTAACCAACATTTTTTAGTTATAATTTTAAGTATTTACAATTTTTATGAGCTGGGTGGAGTGGTACAGAAGTATAATATATCTACTCCGTAGCATTTCGGTTCATTACTCTACTTACTTAACTTTAAATACTTATAACTTATGATTTACTAAGTACTGGTTCGAATTTTTGTTTGTCATTATAAGAACTAATTAACTTTAAAAATAACAACAAAAACTTGTAGAATATAATATATTTTTTAACAATAATATTGTGTTGTAATGATTTCAGGTTATGTAAAAAACATTTTTATAAACATAAATAATAGTTTTTGAAATGATAAGTGTTTACTGCTAAAAGAATCGCCCAGCACATGATTGCATATCTTGTACCTAAACTGAGAATTTATTACTACCTATAATATTATAATTTAAAATAAAATGTATAAAGCATCTACGATTTGTTTGTTTATTATTAGTATTTGACTGATAATATCATCATAGTAATTATTATTATTCTAGAATTCAATGAATTATACAATCACAATAGGCAAGTAGTACAAAGTTTTGTAAAATTAACTTTAAATATTATATATCCATTAATCTTTTTAATTGTATACTTAATGCGTATGTACCTATGCTACATAAAACCAATCATAATATATACTTTTATAATATTATTAGTATAATGCATGATTATCTCACCTTGAAATTTAAAAATCATTATTAAAAAAATAATCATAAATAATAATAATAATAATAATATTTTACACTAGACAACTTATTTTTCAACTAAATATTTTTCTTTTTTTGATTGCTTATTATATAAGTACTTACATAATTTAATTAAAGTGCATTAATATTTAATTTTTTTTTAAACATATTTCTTGAAACTATAGTTACATACTTTAAAAAAATAATATTAATTGATAGATACTGTCAGATACATTAATGACAATATATACAACTCTAAGAGACCTATTAGTGTAGGTATACTTCATCGTGAAATATTTATACATTAATACATAAAATATTTATATTGAATTAGTATTAAAATACTTATAAATTGTAATTAATGTAATTAATTGTACAATTATTCAATAGAATATAATTTGAAGTTTGAATGTAGAATATGTTTGTTTAAAAAATAATTTGATAATTGAAATGGTTGAATTTAAATTATAGACACATATAATTTACTATATTACTCTAAAAATAGTTTTCAAAAATTAATTAATTGTTAATTAAAAAATGTTAATATTTTGATTTTCTTTAAATGTTTGTGGTATTATAATATCATAGCAATGCTAATTTTAACTTAATATCTTAGGTATTTTAAGTTAAATCGGTTTACGATTATAAATTATATAATATGTATACATTATATACATAGAAACATAGTTTCATATTTATTTTGGAAGTAGTTAGTTAGTTAGTTTAAATGTAACTCCACTATCACATTATAATATTGTTTACAAACAAATTAAGTATTGACGCAATATTATATTCCCATGCGGTGATAATATAATTAGAATTTTGGGACGTTATTATTTAAATACTTCAAAACTTAACCAAAAAAAAAAATTATTTCACTGACCCACATTTATAGTAAGTACCTATTGGTTGAAAATGAATAATTTATTGCAACTATTATAACGGCGTTAGCGGCTTTTTGTTTAATATGTACATAGCCTGAAGTATTTTATGTGCGTAGAAAATTGGCATATACTCATACCAGTAAATTATAATAATTATAAGGTAGAGTACAGTGTGCAAAAAAAAATATTATGGTAATTATTGTCTTCTTAAATATATAGCTTCATATATTGTTGTTGTCGTTGAAAACCTACCTGTTACATTTCTGTATATTTTATAAAATAGTTAAAGTAGGAGAAACCAACTTTTTTTTTTTTGAATGCGTTAAAATTGTTTTACACGCACCTGTACAATTTATTTATTCTATTTAATCAATAATATGCATTAGGTATTATATTTTATTATTTTTATTGCTCAAATGCATAGAATTAATTTTAATTAGATTAATTCATGCGCACGTGTATTATATTAAGAAGAAAATAAACTGACCGTTTTTATAAAATTATAAACATGTATAATAACTCATATTAATATTTAATTAAACTCAATTATGTGTATTCTATTTCATTTATATTGGTCACCCTAAGACCTAGGACTAATGGTAGATAATAATAATAATTTCCCTGAGAACCAAAACTAATAGTTTATTAATGTTTACCTATACTAAAATTATGAGTACTTCTACACTATATCAAACTTCTTATTCCGATAATAATAATTAAAAAAATGAAACGATGAACGATGTGTTTGTATAAATATATTATTATATTATTATTATTATAAAATGCATAATTTATAAGTATATGTTGAATACGAACCCGTAATTTTAAGACAGCGTCAATAATTTAAAATCATAAATATACTACTTATACACCTATTTCATCCATTTCACAATACTCTGGAAAGGATTAAACTATTATATTCTGGAAGCGTTTCGACTTACAGTAATACTATCTATCATTCCATTAGCTATTCAATCGCCAATAAAGTGGCACCTCGTAAACAAAATGTTTTGGGTTATGTCCCACATATTTATGTGTTTCAAGCGTGCGCGGGTGTATTTGTATTCGATAATGGACGCCAAATAAATATAAATATAACAGAAAAACAACAATACAACTACTCGTAATCGTGATCGGATGATCGCAACATAAAAAAATAATATTATCGTTAAGAATGTAAACGGAATTTTAATCGCGCGATATCAATCGTTGTCATCGATGTGTACCGCGCTAATTGTTACACGGTATACGTGTTCGAACAATATTTAATAATATAACTGCTCGGCAACATTTTACAGGTAATGGGTGTCATCGTCTACAATGATCGAAAGGAAATTCGTATTTACAAGGACGTATGTGTTAGTTACACAGCCACATAAAAGATCACAGTAAATGAATCTTTAGTTTTAAATATTTTTTTTTTTTTTTTGTAAAAATCATTAAAAAATAATCGAACAATATTTGTAATTTATACAATCCAATAAACCTAACAAAACTACTGATTTCAAATCCATGTGCAACTATTAAAGATCGAGGTTATTTTAGACTTTCTACAATAAAAAAAAAAATTATTTTATTATATTTTATTAAACTAAATTACATTACGCATTTAAAAATATCAAATTAATAATGGCAAAAAATAAAAAAAGCGAAAAATATATAGTTTATTTTTTAAATACAGTCATAATATCATAATGCTGTTAAGTTTATTAGATATTTAAGTAATAATAATTCGATAATAATAATAGTTTGATAGTAATTAAGATTAAAGCTCAAAAACGTTTTTAAAACATTACGAGTATAACGTTAAACTTTTCAAAAAACGATTGAATTCGATAACGAATAACATAATATCGGTAAACAATAAACGATTGAAAATGAATAACAAATAATGATACAGAAATAATAAACAATTAAAACTAATATCGAATAATATACTATATTATCCTAATTTAAACAATGATTAAACGTAAAACGTAAAATTGTTCATAATGTTTTATTTCTTCGTAACGTTATACGGAAAATGTTATAAACGTTTAAATATTTAAATTGAATATCGTTTAAATTTGGATATCATTCAAACACATAAATTTAATAACGTTCAAAAACATTAAATAACCTCATTTTTTTTATTTAAGCCTGATTAAGATAGCACATTGACGATAACTTGATGCGTCCGCACCACCGGATTTAAACTGTCTACACCCATAAGTTTCACTATTATGCAAAAATGGTTATTTTCAAATTCACTATTGTTAATTAGTATTTTTGAAATGTACGTAAATTGCAGCTCGGGACATTTAAAAAAACTTACAAAGTGGTACCTACACAATATGTTGATATTAGTTTGAAAAATTATGTGAAAAAAGTAAAAAATTATGGGAAAAGATTAATAAATTACATACAAGAAAAAATAAAGACAATTTTTTATGGATTACTCAACATTATACATTTTTTTAACAACAACATAAACATCAAAACCGATATTTTTAATCATACAATATTAATACTGCCAGGTCTTAGTCAAAAATATCCCCAGACATAATTTATGTGTGAATAAAAATGTATTCAGGCCACATAAAATTTATATATAACATACACAGAATACTTGCAAGTATGCCCGGGCCGCAATTTACGTTTGTACGAAATGTGTCCAGGCCGAAATTTACATAAAAGATTAAAAATGGGACTCGATTTACAGAGATCCTATACGGAGTACGTACTTCGTATACCTATTATATTATATTAATTACCTTTGTGTCATCATAATGCATTACGTACAGAACGCAATCGACCGCATACATTTTGTTAAATCGCGTGCAGTAAACATTACAATAGTTAATGGTGCAGATAACAATCGATCGGATTACCGCAATTGATTTATGTAATATCCATTATGCCCGAGTGGCGAGTAAATAATATATCATGTTCCTACGTATATATTATAATATCGTTTTGAACGTGCGAAATATTATGTACAGCGGTCGTTGCACGCGAATGACTTTATCATAATACGTATGTTATGTTGGCGTGCAATATATTTTACGGTTTACAAGACACTTGTTCGCGTGTGTATACAGCAAACACGTGAGTAAATATCCATAACATCAATGTAAATAAAAAAATAGTGATAATAATAATAGTAACGATAATAAAATCGTATATAATGATAATAATAATAATTACCTATTATAACATTGTGTGTGTGTGTGTGTGTGTGTGTGTGTGTGTGTGTGTGTGTGTGTGTGTGTGTGTGTGTGTATACGGATGGTAAACGGTTTGGCGCGATGTTTGTTTTGCGAATATAATATTTGCTCTGTGACGACGCGCATAACTGCATACGACGTGATAAACATGATGGACATGTTTTTTCTTGTAATTTTTCGTTTTGTCACTCATCACCGACCACGGAAGTGGTTTCCGTTTTGGTAACGGTCTACGCACGTAGTCGCAGCCTGCTCTATCTTATACACATCAAATCAAATCAAAACAGAAAAATAATAACACATTGATGATAAACGAAGCTAATTATTCTGTATATTGCGCGTTTGAATAACACAATAAGAAGTACAAAAAAAAAGACCTGATGTTAAGAAAATGTTGATGAATTTTTTAAAAACCCCATCATTTTGATAAAAAAATGTTTATAAGCACGAATATTTTTTTCAAAACTTTGATAGTAAAATTTTGGCACGTGACTAAAAAAGGATTCGCCACCCCTATTATATATAATACGTCACAAATATATATTTTTTGGGGGAAAGGGGCATTTGCTCTAAAGTAGTAGGTAGTTTTGTTAGGATACACAAATATTTTTATATTTAATTATCGTTATTAAATGAGTAATATTATGTTGATTTTAATTCATTATAAATACATTATAGCATCATACAATAGGTATATGTTTTAATATTTTAATGATTTACAGTATTTACAGGGAAACTGAGGAGATAATATTACAATATCGTATACATAGAGTATTTATTATTGGAAGATGGAAATTATAGATTACATTAAGGTCAATTGATATTGTAAAATAATAACAATATTTATTTAAGTAAAACAAACTTATACATTCACAAATTAAATTTTATGTATTCTAATATATTTGTCCTTAGTGGATACAATACATTCGTTGAACCATTGTATGTATATAATATATATATTCAAGCGACTACAAGTATAATACTGTAATAATGTACATATAATAAAACAGTACCGGGTGATAACCGAATTTAGCTCGAGTTTTGTTTTACGAAAACAATATATTTTTTTGATAGCATTTTATCATATTCTTTCGCATTTTTTTTTTATTTTTCTCGTAACAAAACAAAAATAAAGTTGTTTTGAGCGCTCGTTTCGTGTTTATTTATGTACTATATTATAATATAATGATAACTATTTACTACATGTATATGATGTTTATATTATATTTATGGTTATTCCAAAAAAATGTAAAATATTCGGAATGTGTGTTTCACACAAAAATGTTCGTTGATATTTTCAAAATATTTTGAGCATAACTCAAAAACTCGAATTTTTCTGCGTAGATGAGATCCTCAAAAAGATCCTTTTATAGACAAAAACCCATCGCGGTTACGAAATGCTGACATGAAATCCGTGTGGGGCAGTTTTTTGAGAAGAAATTCTTATAGGCACGCAACACGCACACACAATATTGTTGCTCTGTTAATAATTATTATGGTATCTGTATTATATATGATATAGACGAATACACATATTTATAAATTATACGCCGACGCGATGATCCACTGAACTCGCCCAAAAAGAGATAGTTCCCTAGAGCAGTACCTTCAACTATAATACATATGATTATGGGTAGTCAACTATAATACTGTCCTACCTATTTTCATCGGACTCGATTCTGTGCAAAACTACCGCGACCCGTGTCAACGCTGGCTGGTAATTTTAACGAGTGCTATAACAAACAACGACTGTCGGGTTCGTAAATTCGATTGTGGGCGCGTATCCGCATACCTGTTTGACCGGCGGCGGCCGTGCAGACGCGTATATCGCGTGTGTGTCTGTTAAACGTCTGCGACACAGTGAACTTGACCTGATTATTTGGAACCCATGTACGATATATATAGGCGTCGTACGAATGTATAAACGCTGTTACTTATTTTCTTCTTTCGTATTCGTATTTTTATTGCGTAGGTCCGCTCGTTTCGGAAGCCTCGCAACGATGGCGTGTATATATATATAACCATATATCTGTATAGCAGCCCAGGTGGACGGAAATAAACCAATAGGTGTATAATTATTGTATATAGATACGGGGCGATCCGTTTAACGCGAGAAACTATTGTTTTTTATGTTTTGTAAAATGCTTCAACGTTTTTCAAAATATTCTTTTTACGTGATATCCGTTAAAACAACAATATTTTACGAATATATTAATTGTTATCTTTATTATGTTTTAAATGTTTTACTTTTTTCACGCATTACACGCATTTTTTATTCCATAATCCGAAGCAGAATATTATTATTTGGAATATTTCGATCTATCAAAATCAAAGTTCGATGTTTGTATTTCAAAGTACAAAATATTCTGCTTCGAAATAAGGAATTATAAAAGTGCATGCTGTAGTTAAAAAAAGTAAAAAAAAAGTTTAAAAAATGTTATTTTTTAACGATATAAAATTACGTATAAAAAATTTCTAAGTATCTCGCGTCTAATGGATTACACGGTAAATACAAGTAAGAGTATTATAGTATTATAAATGCATCAAAAGGATATGATATTATCATTATGGACAAGTCGTCGCTCGTAGGTGTAGATACAACATGGTACGCGTAGGATAAATCAAGTACCACTAAGCGAAATCACAGATACCGTAGTGACACGTATATTTTTATTTGTGTTTCTTTTTCTCATCTGTTTTACATACGATGATACTAAGAAAACAAAACGGTAAAACTAAATTTTATTCGCTTGCCGATTCTATAATATACGGGTCGCAACTGTCAAGTGTGTTTGATCGATGGGTTGAATTTAACGATTTACCATTGTTATTATTGTATAATCATTATTTATGATTTATATTATACGTTTACTTATATATATATGTTGTCGTATACGCCAATCTCAGGTAATACACTCTAAAACCAAAGACAGTTTTCGATCGGAAATACTTTTATTTAATGTAAGTACAATAATTTAACAAAAAGAGACACTTAGCCCGTACGACAGTCATCGCTCACACGCGTATGATCGTCGCCCGTCAACTCCTCTCGAATCTCCCAACCGTCGCTGGACTCCCGTGCGGCGGTATTATATAGCACATTTTATGTCACCTCAGCACATCTCACTTCACGGATATGACCTAGTCATTATAGAATTTGCTTAATTGCTAAAATATACTATTAGGTACATAGATATTACATATTATGTAGATATATTGATTTATAAAATATGTCGAATGACTACATACAACAATATGCACCTGCCGCAAGAGTGACTGACACTTGAATTCGTACACAAAAAAAAAAAATCATTCAAGCAATTTATGTTACATATCCTCATAATAATATTTAACATAAAACACTTTGAACATGATATTTTAATGAACAATAAATAATATTATAATTATTTGACCTTAAAATTAATTATTAATTAATCTCCGTGAGCTATAATGAGTTAACTCTAATAGAAAATAATAGTATGTTATAATATATTACAAGCATCATATGATACCCAAATTCAGTGGTCAAAGTAGGAAATGTATACATTAAACACTGTCTGAGCATTGTAAGCCGCAATGTCTAAATCCATTGGATGAAGAAGAACATGGTTATAATTGAGAGATGGCAGAGTTACTAGGATTTGCACGTTTTTATAAAATACCAAAATATACGTATAAAAAATGTGTTTTGTGATACACAATTTTATTCTATTTTCTGGTATTTTGAAATATTTTAGAGTATTTAGATCTTTTTGCATTTATAAACTTATAGATGTATTTAATTTTGTTTGTTTATTATCGAATCATTTTTATTCACATATTTTTTTAAATATATTTTTTAATACAACCCATACTGTCTTATTTAGTCAAATGTATTCATATCCAATTTTATTTTATTATTATTATTATTATTATTATTATTATTATTATTATTATAAGTCATGACACAAACTCACTACAAATATTGTATATCGGGTTTTAGGAAATTGTCTGTTTTCCGTATTTGCGTTAGGTAACACTCAAACTCCAATAAACCTCGTCAGTTCATACTATTTTGTACATAGTTCATGATATTTAAGGGTATAATACTATAATTTTATAATATGTTGCATTTCTAAATGTTTATTAAAAAAATTAAAACAATTATACCTAATTTATACTATTATATCAAACATTTATAACTATTGCATTTATTTTGACTATTATTAAATTACTATTTATTTTTATATTAACACATTTATGACCTTTAAAACGTATAAATTTATCCTGAATATTTTGTACAATTACAGTTTCGTATTTTACACTTTGTTTTCCAAGTACATATCATTTTTGTTTTGAAAAACTAAGTAGATAATTACAGTATATAACAATACGCGCTGTTAAGTACTATACAAAATAACAATACACTAATATTCAGAGTAACTAGTTTACTATCAAATTCATCTTCTTCGTTTAAGTACACGCGAAGTCCGCTTCCGTTAAACACTATAATTATATAATATAAAGGAAGTCTAATCGTCGCATCAACACCGCCGCAGTAACCTATTCACTATTCCGGCAATAATTTTATCAGAAACATCTTGAACTCTAATGATTATAGTATTACAATAAATCTAAAAATACTCGATTTATATAAAATTTAAGTCACTATTTGAAATAATACACATACATTTTCAATTGTCTAAACCTTAGAGGATTTCGAACAAACATCAAGGTATTATATAATTATATGTAGTTTTAAAATAAAAAAATAATGTTTGTGTATAACATGGACAAATGCATGACATATTGTTATTGCATTAACTACATTATTTAAAAATAATTTTAATTTACCCTTCCTTTATTGCGCATTTTGTATAGCAAAACTTTACGCATCTAAACAATATTTTTTAAAACACAAAAGTAAGCAAACATTGTTTTACTTTATTATTCAATTGTATTTCATTTTTTGCAAATAATTCTAATATTAATGTCACTAATTCAAATCCTAAAACAGCGTCCTCTAAACTCAAAAATAATCTTAATCAACCACAAATTTGGATTTTGAAATATAATGTTAAAATTAATTATACTAAATTGATTCATATAGCTTTGTGTTACGCTCTCTGAACTGTCCAATAGTGTAAGTAGGTACATTAATTAATAATAATTATAAAAATATAATTATTAATGACAGATCAATAAAACTAAAATATCATGGGATGTACAATCATTAATTATAAATATTACTTATATTAGAATATAAAATAACAATAGTTATTTATTTATGAAAATAATATTCCAATTAAATTATTTTTATATATGTTGACTAATATATAAAATATTCATAGCTATATCCAATAATTTACAATAATTTAAAAAAAATCAAAAAATTCATAAATACAAACTTATACAATTAAAAATTTTTTCTCATATTAGCATAAAAATGTATTTCCAACTAGGTACTTTAATAAATTGTTCTTAAAATTTGAACTGTAAATTCTGTTAAAGATGTATTGAAAAAATCAATATTTTCTATATAATTGCCAATCAAAATTAGAATATTTGACGGCAAATTCAACATAATATGTTAGATGGTTACGTTTTTTAAATAAAATAAGTTTTTCTCACGAAAATATTTTGAATTGGTTTTAAAATTTATGATCTACGGCATTTTAGGGCAATCAACAATATTATTTATTGTTTTATATAAAAATGTTAGTTATATTTCAAAAAAAAATGTTGTTTAAGCGTTGTATATAAATTGTTGTCTCTACTTCATAACCTAAATACGAAGTTCTATAAACAAAACATAAGAATCGAACAAAATTATTTTGAATCTTTTTTAAATTTTGTGTCTTAGTTAATATGGATACCAGATAAGGTGTACATAATTAAAATGAGAACGGTCAATTGGCTGATCTTAAGTTTTTAATTCGTCATTTTTTTATAATCAATGATATACAACAGGGATCTCCAAACTACGGCCCGCGTGCCGCATCCGACCCGTGAACAAAGGGCACCTTCACCGGCACCCCAAATAGCGGTAAATAATCTAAAAATATGTATGTAACTTTGCTCAAAAGATAATTTCTAAACTTAAAATTCAATTACAACATCGTTTTTCTGACCTTGACGTCAAATCTGAAGAAATCAGTATTTTTCAGAATCTGTTTAGTTGTGATATTGAGAAGCTGCCTAGCATCCTCTACAAATGGAAACGATTGATTTGCAATGTAATGATGTATTAAGAATCAAATATAGTGAAGAGACTTTGGTTGATTTTTATAAATTTCTCCCAGATACTCAATATCCAAATTTAAAATAATTTACAATTAAATATATATATATATATATATTTATATTTGCTACTACTTATTTGTGCAAACAAACCTTTTCTAAATTGAAATACGTTAAATCGAAATATAGATCAGCCATGTCTGACAAACATTTGGAATCAATTTTGAAAATTGGAACAAGTAACCCAAAATCTGAATTTGATAAAATATTGGCAAAAAAACATCAATTTCTTGCTTCTCATTAATAAAAATATACGAGAATTATTTTTTAAATATTTAAAATTATATATATATGTACAAAATTAAAAATTATATTTGTGTTTATACATTTTGGCCCGTTAAGAGCTTTTTTTATTTTATGTGGCCCTTGAATAAAAATGTTTGAAGACCCCTGATATACAATGTACAAATAATATTTATGTTATATATACGACTAATACCGTACACTTTGTTGCCCATTAAAAAAATGAATAATGCCAACTCTATATAAATAATATGTTTTGTTTCATAATATAATGATTAAAATATACTAAGTAATATCGTTACAAAAATATTCAATTTATTTTGAATCATTATGTATTTTTTATCGAGAATAATCTAGCTGTCCCACCCGGCGTTGCCCGAGCCAAAGATTAAGTTAATAATAACTTCAAGTGATTTACATATAACTAAGCTAGCTAGGTAGGTAACCTGACTGCATCGGATCGTAGAAAATATGCGAAGAGTATATTATCATGGTAGAAAATCCACCTGCGGTGGATTGAAGATCCCGCGACAAGTTTAAATAAGTGAAATCAGAATATAGGCACATGAAAAACATCACAACGGTGGCCTATGCGAAAGATTTGTTTTTTTCTATATATTTATTTGCAAAAATTTTTACTAATTTTAATAGTTATAAAATATGTAATCATTGAAAACCTCACAAATAAACAGACCATGATTACCAATAGCAACCATTTATAAACAAATATTTCCATCATAAATCTCAAAATCCCTGTGTGAGCACCTCCCGGGTTTGGACCTCTACCTTTTTAAATTAGTCAATCTTCTTCCCAGTTGTCTAATCTATCTCTGTCCCAAATTTAATCACGATCGGTTGAACGGTTTAGAAATTCATAAAGAACAAACACATTCATTTTTATATATTTAGATACACCATTACACCATAGACATTAAATACATATTCCTAAATAATTCATAAATTTTGATTTTGGTCTATTGGTCAAAAGATAATATTAAAATGACCATAGATATTTATTTTAAAGATCCTCAAGTGTATTACATAAGTATTTATATACTTCACATACATATATACATACATACAAGATGATTCTTGCCCACCCTCTATTATCCTTTAATAATATACATTTATTAAAATTCTAATTTTTGAAATTCTTAAGTAAAATTAAAGATTACACTAAATACATTTTCATCCAACTTATCCCTGCATAAAAATTAATAGTTTCTGAGTTATTAAACGTAACATAGGTACTAAAGTTAACAAGTTTATATATGGAGACTATGATGATTTAAAAATAATTAAAATTTTATAATTTATAAAAAACTGCCTTAGTACCTACTAAACTAAATATTACAAATATTTTATGTAAATCCATTATTTATTTTTTTTAATTATCTTTAGCTAAGAATCATAGTTTAATAACTATGATTGATAAAATTTCGATTTCAATGTTCAAAAAAAATGTCTGCTTTACAATTTACAGTAAAAAAAAAGACGTGACAATTTGAAAAAAAATTGCATCGCACTTCTTAGCTATTGAAAAAATATAAGCATTTTAAAATATGATCTTTAAGTAAACATAAGAATTCTAAAAATCAAAATTTGATTAAATGTATAATTTAAAGTAAATGGTGGTGAAGGGCGTGCTTGGTAAATCACCCTGTATATGTATACACAGTATACACATAGACACTCGATGTTATAAGACGAAGAACAAATTATAAAATCTATTAATTAATTAAAATTAAAATACATAACTTTATTTAAATCTTTGAATAATAATGAATTTACTAATTTACATTAGCAAAAATCATGTTTTATTTATTTACACAATATAATGTTGACACGGATAAGTACACTTTAAGTGAACAGTCTTCAGAAGAAGCATGGGCGTTTAATTCAATATAATAATATATTCATTTTTTTAAGATGGACTAATATTGATCGTCTGTTCTTTTATTAATATTTGTATATAGATTAAGTTTCATTCAAGTTCTAAATTAGCATTAAATATTTCGTTTTAAATGTTGTTCTAAAATTAAAATTTTATAATCTTATATAACTTTAATAGTAGTTATAATAAATAACAAAATATAGGTACGCATTTTATAATAATAAATTAATCATATAATTTAATATTTTATCATCGTTTCAATTTTTAAAGCAACAACAATAAAAGGATTAAGGGTTTATAATAGATAAAACAAGGGTTACAGATGTATTTAGTTATGATCTAAATATTATATATTATATTCTAGTACACATAATATCATAATGTATATTATATAATTAAGTTTTAACTATAGGTATATTATTAATGCGTATTTTGCTATCGTCTTGTGTTCCATTACTTTTTCACTCAAAAATACTAGACCATTACGAATTCGTTTCCAATGAGTGTATAATCATATAAATATCATCGAAAACCGCATCGATTAGGTGTCTATCAATAGAAGTAGCGAACGAAGGTGTCATGTAACTCTGACGCCCGTGACCTCTCTGACCTTACACTAATAATCAAGTCGAACCGTCATGGTTGGAAGTAAGTGCTCTGGGCAGTCATGATTTAATGATATTTCGCTCACACCAAATAAATTTGTCACACGTTCGATAAACACCGGAAACTTTGAATTTAGGAGTTTACACGAGGAACTAGGTGGAAAATTGTACTGTAGTGTACAGTCATAACACCACACTATATAGACGTCGAATCCCAACTAGACATCATTGTGCAGTATGAGTCATATAATGAAAAGAAGATGAAAAAAAATCGATTATTATCCTCGATATAA
Organism: Pentalonia nigronervosa; assembly: GCA_014851325.1. Classification (NCBI taxonomy): domain Eukaryota; kingdom Metazoa; phylum Arthropoda; class Insecta; order Hemiptera; family Aphididae; genus Pentalonia; species Pentalonia nigronervosa. Next base: position 41,804 of record JACXSJ010001577.1, read on the forward strand.
ATCATCTGTAGTGATTTAATAAATTACTATGTTACCATATAGCCAACAAGGAACTAAGAATTTTCACAAACCATTCGTTTGAAATATTATATTATAATTCCAATAATATGAATAAATAATGTCTTTATAAAACACAAAAATTAATATTAGTCGTAAAAATGTTAAGTACACTAATGTATAATATTGCAATACCGTTATAAGTTGTCATAAATATGTCACCTATAAATAATCTATTAAAAACAAACCTGTACTTATAATTATACACATTAATACAATTTTTTTTACAAAATATTTAGTCATTAATAACAGAATCCACGCGTTTTTTTATTGCACAGCTCGTAATTTGTTTTAATAATATACTTACAATTAAATCGAAAAATTTAAGTATCTCAATAAACGATTATTTTAATTTAAATTCTGTTATAGATGTTTACAAGAAAATTACAATGTTAATGTCTTGAATATTATATAAATACATATAATTATATAGATTTTTTAAGTAGGTAGGTACAATTAGGTTTAACCATGTAATATTATATATGTATGCATGTGCGAAATTAAAGAAAAAACTATTTATTTATTATTACTTCATTATTTTTTTATTTCAATTGAAACCATTAGCTTAGATATATTTTTAAAAACTAGTAGGTACAAAACACTTATTATTACATGTAATATCTAGCTTAAAAATATTTAGTATGCTATAATTAATAATAAATAAATTATAATTGTTTATGTTTTACACATAAATAAATAACTATAAGATATATCTTATACTTTATGTGATCATTAGTTAAATTTTAATTGTTATTAGATTATTGTATGCGAAATCATTCACTATTTAATAGTGTAAGCTGATGTTACTAATACCGATTATTTTATGTTTAATAGGTATAACGATAATATTCTACTCGGAAATAAACTTTTTACGTTGATCAATCATTTTTTTCTAACAAAAATTATTAATTTAGATCACCTTGAAGACCCCAAATTTCAAGATACAGGAAAGGTAAATAAGGTACATCTGATCCTTGAGTAATGGTCACATTCCCGTATTTTAATTAAATTAAAAATTACAATGAGGACTCTTTGTGCGGAAGGTCACGATCACGATAATCGTGAAAACTATAAAATTAAATCAATTATTTTGATAAGATTTTTCTCGTGAATTTCAGAAGACATGTATTTTACGTAACAGAAATTCCTACAGTGACGTCGTCGTAAATGATTCACGTCTTAGAACGTTCGCATAGCATGTGCATCATAGAATACTCTTGACGAGTGGAATTGAAAATAATGACCAATGAAGTCCAGCGCATCTACATAGATACCTACATTGGTAATTTAAAAACGATTTATAGCCTAAAATTAATTTTTTAAAAACAAAATAATACATCAAACAATAAAACACTTGAATTTGTCAGTAGCACGTCTTGTTTGTACGATTTTGCAATATCCGGCATGTACTTGGACATCAATCGCAAGGCCATGATGTATCAGGTATCTTTGTTAATATGCGTGCACATATTATAATACGTTATAGTTTCTATACAATTATTATATGACGTAAACTGTACAAACAATAATTGTGTGATCACATCAAAAGAGAAGACGATTTTTTAAAGTTTAGCCGATAAATTGATAACCTCTCTTGAAATTTACCCACACGTCTATACTTTAAATTTCAAGTTACGTAAAAACCAGAATTATATTAAACAATTTTTTTTTTTTAATTTACACTTTAAAAATATTACGAAAAAGGAAACCCATGTATTATACAGAATTGTATGAATTTTCAAAATGTTGTACAATCTACATACACACATATATCACATATTATTATTATATTTAAACAATTTAATTAAAATAATACAATTTTATAAAACTGATTGCTCATTACATGAGTTGTCGCTCTTTTCATACCTGAAATTTGCAAAGTATATTTTAGTAATTATTTTAATATTATTATGTTGTACAAATAAAAACCAGAGTGCTCGCTCTGCTGTATAGTAGGTTTTCAAGTGTACCTACCTCATCATATGGTAAGTCATTGTAATGAATATTGTGTTAAATTTGAATAAAAAATTGTGTACGGAAAATAATTCTGAGCTAGTAAAATAATTATATATTATAACTTGTATTAAATTTTTAAGTCTTAGCCCATGGGTGTTAAAATTTTAAATGTTATGAATTTTCAACTTCAAAATAATTTGCAAGTTTTCATGATTTTAAAAAGGCTGGTGTTACGTAGATACTCCCATTTATCTGCTGTTTTTTTGTAAAAATAGGTTATTATTAAAAAAATAATAAGAATTTCTTACTTTTGAACCTTTAGAAAACCATTTAGATCAAATTTTCTACCAGAAATCGTTATCAATATTGACAAAACTTAAAGAAGGACAAAAAAGTTATCCTCATTCCACTCAGGATCTAAAACCACATTAGTATGTAGTGAACTACGAATACAAATGAAAATTAATTATGACGTGTAACATGTACACCGTACTTTTAACACAGATAATAATAGATCATCATCATTACATTAATATTCAACCCGTGGTTTTTTAAGAAGTCACCTCTGAAAACGAGAGACTTTACACTAAACCCAAAGTCCAAAGAGCTTCCAATTCTTCCATTTTTTTTTCATTTTTATTATTGGCCCAAATAAAAAATTTGTTTTCAATTTATTATTTTATTTAATATGCTAAAAGCGTAACATAGATCATTACTTATTATGAAAAACTACAAATAAGTTGTATATTTTATTGTATTTGATACGAATAATATAATATGTCACTATCAATTTATATGCTTAACTGATTAATTATTATCAACATGTACGTATAATATTAACATTTAAATACAAACTAATCCCACACGATGAAAATTATCATTGCATAGGTTGATGATTTAAGAATTAAGCAGATCTGATTAGTATTGACAAATAACTGAACACTAGGTATGCCTTAAGACATATTTCAAATATGTAAGTCGATTTCCAGATGAATTATAAGATACCAATAGCGTAACATCAATAGGTTTTTAATTAATTTTCAGATATAAGAACGATCAACAGACAAACAACCGATTTCTGCGATCAATGTATGTGGAATGTAATGATATCAAGATGCACAGCTCATCACCCGCAGTTGTTTTTACACTGTCCTTTTATTCATAATATAATATTACTCAAATAAAGATGACCGGATCCGTTAATTAAATATTACATATTATAATGTATTTTTTGTAACTACCACTTCGGCTATTCGATTAATTTTATCACTTGCATAATACATGCGAATGTATATAATATATCTTTGACACAACATATAACGGTAAACTTAATATATTCCTACTTTTGACTTTGTCTAAAAAAAAAAAACAATATTAAATAAATTATTTATTAGTTTTTTACATATTTTATAATTCATTTATATTACTATAAGTAATTTAATTTTCTTTTAGTGGAATATGGTAGATAATCTTGGACCAAAACTTTTTTTCTCACATTTTTAACATAATTAATAGATAAAAAAAACTAGAAAAATTAGAATTTTTTTTAAATGTCTATAAATAACTCAAAAAAAAGCCTAAATTATGTATAAAAAAAAAATGGTTTTATAAATATTAAGTGATAATTTCATGTATTTCTAATTATTAATTTTGTAATATTATGTACAACAAAACAAATAAAATTGATTTTTCAAAAACTGATGTTACAACTGGTAAATAATCTTTATTTAAGTTTTTTCCAATTATTTTGAAAAGTAGATAAGCACTGCGAATTTTCTATTTTGAACTCCCAAAGTGTAAACTATAGATTCAATTTTCTATTAGAAACCACCCTCAGTATTGAAAATTGAAACATTTTTTTCGTCTAGGTATAAAAAGTCATACACACACACACACACACAAACATCATTGTAAAACAAATATATTCATAGCTCCAGTCAGAATTTAAAATACAATTTATTTATAAAATTAATTTTCATAAATCGAATAAAAGCACTTGTGTATTACGAACAGTGTTCTTAATTTTAATTGTTTCACAAAAAATAACTATAAGTTAAAAACGATTTGTATGTAATAAATTATATTTTTTTCTTAAAAATTTGATTTCGTTAAAACTAAAAATATATATAATATACTGAAAATAATATAATATGTTTACAATTGCAACTCAACATTGATTGCCGATTGGTTTAAATTTAAACACATCACACATAATATAATATATTTCATCACGTGTATTATACTATAATAGTAACCTGAAAATCTCTAATAGGTGTATTACGTATTATAATAATAATAGTAACAAGCAAAATAACTTTATAAATATTTGCAATATTTTAATTAGTTTTTATTGGTTTTCTTGTAAGAAGATTTAAATGTATTCAAATTGAAACATATTACGCAATTAATCTTGAATATTTATGAAAATTCGTAGCAATAAACATTGTGTACCTATGCCATATTAATAATATATTGTTAATTTATACAATAGATGCCTACTATGGTGTGTAAATTATAACTTATAATTTATATACAAATGCAACGTATTTAGGTAGTTTATTAACTAAATAGCAAATATTAAATTTCCGAAATTTAGTCAACATTCACCGATCATTGCACATAATACATACGATATAGTTACTAATAGAATTATAATATATTTAGTTTTATTAAAACAAAGTATAAGCACTGCCATAGAAGATCATAGAAGTAGGTATGTGAACAGCAATACGTGTGAAAGAAATATCGTATAATATAAATATAATGCTATAGTTGTCGGGCGGCCATAACAATTATTTAATGATTAAAATATTTTATAGTTAAATCATATTTTCAACGAACATATCAGTAAAAACAATATATCTATAAGGTCATTTCAATATATTTATAAACAAATTACGAACACCTTATCTACGAAAAACACTTTATGGATACATATTTAATGGGTTCCTCTATCCGTCAAGCACAATAAAAATGTTATGATCAATTAATACGCTAGACAACATACTATTTTGTTAGTCAGTTATAATAAATTGACACTTAATTTCGGAGCAAATATAATTAGTATATAATATTGTAGTGTAACGACACCTTCAGGACACGAAGGCGCTTACGATAAACTAACGACCACTGCTATGATAGTATCAGATGTAGGTACCTAATTAATAAAAATACTGATAAAAAAATTAAAAAAATCCTCAATTGATTGAGAGGATAACACATCGAATGATCCTGGTTGTAGTGGAATCAATTCGTCATCCTGCCTGAATAGCGCGTCAGTTGGAATCATTATTTATTTATATTCACGTTTTGGGCGGTAATTTGTTTGTATTCTCGGTTTTTTTCATTTTAATCACTATATTGGAAGTCTATTAAATTATAGCACACACAGGTACTAGTTGATGCAAATAATGTATGACGTCACTTCGACAGAGTACTCGGTAATTTACGAGTTGGCGCTGGACCGGTAGTGACCCATGTAAATCATTTACGACCTTACGATAGTAATAACATTTTCACCACAATGAGCCGTCTATTACACTGTGACTTAATGCATTATAAGTATCGGCATCGGCATCACTGAAGATCATGTTTCTGCGTTTAAATACTTCCTATTGATTATTTTTGTAACACAAGTATTGTCAATGCGTAAACAATATTATAGGCTTTCGAATAATCGTTTATTTATTATTATTAACACCCAACTTAAATTTAAGATATTAGGTATATAAGCTACTATTCAGTGAAAAATATATCATTTACATGGACTTAAGTACCTCGAATTAAGAGTAATCTACTTAACATATTATTAGTTAATGGTTATTGATGGAAACTGATAAAATAAGTATGAAAAATTCAAAATTCTCATAAATAAATTTTACTTTTTAAATGACGGTTTTAAATTTAGTCTGCTAGACGCAATTTATACAGCTTTTAAATTATTGGTATCTAATGTTTTTATTAAATATTACAATAATATATTGATTTAGTTCAAATATCTGAAATCTTAATAAATTAAAAACTTAAACATGGTTCATTCTAAATATCTACTAGTTTAAGTGTAAAATGTAATCAATTTTTAAGAACGATTAATATCAAAAAAAAAAAAAAAAAATTTATATTATACAGTCGGAGCCTCAATTATTTAATTTTGGTACCTATTTACTATTTGTATGGTTATTTAATTTATATTGTGGTACCTAATAATTGTGTGGTCATGATGGACGGAAAGTCGACAACAGACATAATATATTATTACCATTAGTCTTTTGACCATATAAGATATTATAATATCCATTAATATATATCTTTAGTGGCAGTATACAATATATTCGTAATATCAAAATTCAAAATATTGAGTTTTAAGTATGAAAAGTAACCATTAGCAGAGGCAACAGAATTAAAACCAGACCTAAACTAATCAGAAATTTGATTAAATTCATTTATGAAACCAATCTAAAACAGTTATTATTTGGTAAAATACAATTTTTACCTTGTATATTACGTATATTGTGTGTAGAAAATATCATATTAATTGCATAATTGAAATAGCATCATTTAAAAAATATCTATTGATATTTATTAATACAGATTATAATAAATATTTAACAATATACAATATTGTAGGTGTGTAAAAATTGACTTCTTAGGAATTAATAAGCAAATAATAATATGAGCATATAAAAATATGATATTATATCATATTTTTATCATGTTTTTGATTATATTCCAGTATCTCCAAATTATTTTTTCTTTTGACGTTTTTACAGTTTTTATTGGACTGCTTTATTATATGTATATATATTTTAACCACAGAATACACTTGTTCTAAAGTTCATTAAAGTTTATTCACACAAGTGTTGCAGTATGTACTGAGAAGACCCCAAAAATTCTCCGTGTGAACTAAATCAATACCACAAAGATGCAATTTACCAGCTATCAATAGAAATGAAAATACTGTTACTCTAACCTCAATGTATTAGTTATAATGTTATTTGTTTTTATGTATTATTATCTCATTTTCACTGTTTCTTTGCTTGAATTTCGTACTCAATTTGTTTTGTTCAATGAATTTTATTTTATACCTACAAATTGTAGATGAATCATAAGTGGGATTGTAAACATATCGTAAATCTTGATAGTACAGTATTAATATATTATTATCTGATATACAATTTATGGAATAAAATGTGAAATGATAGAGAGTTCGATAGACATGTGCATTGCTTTTTTGTTTGAACCTTAAGCATTTGAATCCAAGTAATGGTTTATTAAAATTATGCTTGCTTAAATTTTTAATTTATTCAATATTTCTACACTCTACATAGGTTTTTTATACTTAAAATAAAATTACAATGAGAAAATATAAAAATAAATAATACCTAAAAGTACCAATTAGACTCGAGTTTAATGGATCTAGCGATAAACAATATATACATTAGTCACTTTTGAGCACTTTATAAGTGACTTTTAATCTCAAAAGGAGTACACAAAAAAATATGTATACAAAAAATTGCAACGCTTTAACACCAATTCGTTCGGATACTTTACTCAGAATCTAAAAGATTATATAGTAGTCAGCAGGTAACTAAAATATTAAAAAAACAATTAACCGAATTTGCCTTAGGCGAGAACCACAGACCACAAGTTACCATTTTTTTTCAATATCTCAACAAATATTATTGTAATTCATTAGTATTTAAAATAAATTAAATATTGTGAGATTCTATTGGCAGTGAATCATTTTTATACACATTTTTCACAATCAAATCCACTGTTAGAATACGTCTTAGAGAAATCATTCGAACAGAAACAGAATTGGTTAGGTCATCACTATGATTAACACAACAGATAAAACATAAATACAAAAACATAACACTGTTTTTTCCTCGATAAAATATCTTATGAATAATAGGTATAACCAGTTCAACGGTAAAGTTAGACATCCAATACCTCTTCCTACTATGATAGTTAACAACATATACCTACATATATAATATATAAGTCCCTCGATTTAAAATTAAAATCCTAATTTGAGTAATAAAATCTCTAGGTATATGTTTAATATCACAGTAAATAAATTATACTATTCACACAAGAAACAAATTTTAAGGTTTGTTTCTCATCTAACGTTAATATTTTTAATTAAAAAAAACAACACCGAAATCATCCCAATAGACGGATAACTGACAAGGTCTATAATTTAACAAAAAATAAGCAATTACTAATTACTAGTTTAAAATACATTTTATCTTTCAAAATAACGAGAAATAAATTAACAATGACGTCGGGATTTAGGGACAACAATTATTATTATATATTCTTATATATTCACCTTTTTATGTATCTTATACGACGTAGGTATAGGTAGTAATTTCACAATAAAAATGACTAACGCTTACATTAATATTTATTTATATTATGCTATTCATATTTTAAATCAACAAATAAATATATTATACAGGTATTTGATATTAAAATATAAATTAAAATAAATTCCAAACTATCTGATTCTCTAAGAATCGGTTAAACTTCAATTGGAATGCTATAACTTTTATTAAGTTATGTACCTACTTAGTACACTTATAATCTTAACCAACATTTTTTAGTAAAAAAAAAATCGTCTACGAGTCTTACAGTTTAATAGTAAACATGTGTAAATACTTAATAATATTGTTGATTGTTGAGCAGCACAATTTACGATTACCTACCATCTGAAAATATTGGAATCGTTTTATTAATGAAATTATTATGACGTTACGCACTTTGATATATTCCTAATATTGAAAACATTATGGAACTTGATTTCAATAAGTAAGTCAGGATTGAAACATGCAAATACAAATAATTTGTTTAGAGTTAAGTATAATTTTAAAAATACATAAATATCTATTATTTGTTATGAACAAACTTAATACCAAAAGTGCAAATTGTATGTTATTTTTTTAATGGTTTTTCCTATAAATTTCGTGTATAGTCGTATGATACAACGATGACGACAATGTAATATTAATTGGTATAGGAACTCTGTAGATACATTGTAAATATTGGTACATAATATACTGTTTACTGTTTAGAAACATACAATGAAGGCTATTTTGTATTTTTTAAAAAAAAGATTTTACATAATATAGACGAATTATATGGTTTTATATACCATATTAATTTGATATGATTTTACATAAATAAACATTTCTTTGTTAATTTAAAATATAGAAGACACCGAACCTTAACACTGTTTTCCATATCGTTGCATACGATTAATCCCAACCTCAACCTAAATAATATCGTTCCTTGTATAATACTTGTTCATCGTTAATTAAAATAAAGTACCTAGGAACCTATATTATATAAGTAATTGTGCTGTACTATTTTTATTTTCTATACTAGATGTTAGTATCGAATGATATTATAATGTTATATATATTTTTATGTTATAGCTAATATAATACTTATTATTCATAACATAAGTAAATCCTATTAAGTATGCATAAAAAAATATCATATTACTTTAAATATACAAATTAACTATAGAGGTACTTTTTATAGTAAAATAGATAAGTAGATCTGAAATGAAAGTATTTTATTATTTAAATATTTTTTGTTCTGAAAATTGTAGTTGACATTAAATAATTTAAATAACTTTAAGGTATTCATTGTATTAACCGAAATACATATTTTATAAATAATAAACTTTATAAAAAAAACTGCACAATTATTTATGCACGCCAATCTGAAAATCTTTTACCACCACAACATTATAATAGTTGATCAAATCACTCGAAAACTTAGAACCCACGTTATCCAAACGACGCGCGACGTCCAGAATTTCCTTTTTTTACGACGAAGAGGAAGGGGCAAATATATTATTTTGGCGTCTGGTGGTCGTCATGGGAGCGGAGATTGAGTGCCGGCAAACGATCTGAAGCGATGGGTTTTAGGAGGAAGGATCTCGCGGCTATTTGTAGGGCGCCGAATGGATTGTGTTGCGAATTCAGTCGTCGCGGCGCTGACGAACAAGCGATATTATTCTAGCCGACAGTGACCTCAACGGTCGTGTATTAATGCGTTCATAACCCACGGGTAAGTGAAAAAACTTTGATATTATTAACTAAGGTATTACATACTTAACATTAAGGATATTTTATATTCATTTATTACATTACTCAAAATAATATTAATACATTTAAGGAATTATTCAATTAAATTAGAATTTTATGTGCAAAATATTTTTCTCGTAATTTATATGGCTGTTGAAATAAAATATATGATTTTCAATTTTAATATCACAATCATCTGGCATAGGTTATGTAAATTTTAAAATAATAAGCAAATAAAGTTTATAAGTATAATATTTTTATCACGAATTAGAAACTTTTATTAAGAAATTAAACCAATGTCAAATTTTATACAAATCAATTCTTCGGACAAGAATTTTTTTTTATTAATTAGTATAATCTAAAATTGAAGTTGTGCTCACAGTAGATTATATTTGATTATGATTAATATTTAAACTATTTCAAATCTTTGAATTAACCAAATTTAACCAATCATAATAATATACTCTTAAAATAAAACATACAAAATTAAGAATGTATTAAAAAAATGTGTGTAGCAATATTTGTTGATTACAAGTACATCTGTGATCCAAAATTTGCTGAGTTTTACATTTTTTAAATGTTCATTTGGAATAGACAAAAGTTTTAATTTTAAGAGAATAGAACTCATTCAACTCATGTTCCTTGTATGTTTTTTTTTTGTTTAGTATTTTTTGTTTTTAAATATGAACCTACTGCAATAATTTTTCGAAAAAATAATACTAAAACTACAAAGGTAGATACAACGACATGATATTTCAATAAACCCAATAATGTCGAGATTATTGTATAATATTTTTGATTATTATAATTGTATTATTTGAAAATAATATTTCATATACCTCGTTGCAAATAAGTCACGTCTTTGTGCCCATTAATCTTATTCAAAATTTAAATATTATGGCTGTTATTTGTACAAGTGTAACTATCTATATTTTATTATGCATTCCAATGCCAATACAAGGTTTACCGTTGACCGTTAAGTTTCGTTAAAGTAGATACATCGTTAAGTTTTTTACGCCATTATTTCCCCGATTATCAAATAATTATAATCTTCTGTTATTTATTTATTTATTACATATTATGTGGTATTGTTAAGTAATTTGTGTATTAATTGATTATAATTTTTGACCAATAAACCATAAAACATACAATGTGAAAGACGTACGTGGTCAAAGTAAAAAAAATGTACGCATTTGAAATTTATAAACCTGTTAAGCAGATTGAAATCGGTGATGATTTTGCAACACGCAACTTAAAAATTCAGTCGTATTCGATTTCCAGCGTACCTAGGTATATCAATGTAATGATGCGGTAGGGATTTTTTTAAAACGAATGTATTTTTTATTAGCAAATATTATATTATAAAAGAGTAGCATTGAAAAAATTCGATTCCATTGTGTTCGTTTTTATTGTTATTCGTATCGTTAAATTTTTATTAAATTATCACGTCAAAATTAAGTATATAAGAATAAAAAAAATCCAGGATCCAACTAGTGTAAAACCTAAAATAATCCAGAATTCTACTAGTACAACAATTTAATTTTGGACTCATCCACATTTTAACATGTCGATATCGTCGGCGAATATACAAATCGACACCAATAAAACGCCGTTCATAATAATAATTGATGGACGTCAATAATAATTTTTTACTCGTTACGTTGTTTTTAAAATTTCCTAATTTTTTTTTTTTAACTACATTAAGTGTAAAGTCATTAAATTAAAAACAATAAACAAAACTTATTAAAATCAATACCTACTTAAAATAAGTTATAATCAGCAACAGAAATAGTTTTTTAGATGAATTTAGTTCGTCAATTGCTTAAACCATTACCCAATTATACTGAAGACTGTTAGAGGTATTATATCGTTTATTGATACGATGTCAATTTATAATAGAAACGCATTTTAAAAGTTTTTAATCTAATTAATTAGATACACCTTCGTTTAAAATTGATTTTAAATTAACACGTTTGGTGAAGAAAAACAACAGTAAATAGTGAATAACAAACATGAATAACGTTTTGTGTTTTTATTAAATTATTAACTCAATTTAAATGTCCAGCTCGGAAATTCCACAGCCAGCTGTATAAACGCACGGATATAGGTACTTGGTAAATACCAATAATACATTATGGGTATACGCACGCATAACCGCCTGGGTGATGTATACAACTGTATAATGTATAATAATATATAGTTCGTACGTATACCAGATTTATTTTAAACAGCTAGGTATATAATAATTAGAATGCGTTAGGTAGGTAATAGCGCACGCATCGTGTCCGTCGGATTGCAAAACGTGACCGCCGCCGCGCCGCCGACGACGTCCATGGCAAGGCCGGACCAGTTAGCTGTTATAACCGGTAGCTCGTACAATATTATTATTAGATTTATTCTGCCGTAATATAATATATATATATATATATATATATATTTAGTGTTTACGACACGTAATTTTAATATGGTTCAAATTTTTTGTCTCGTCCACCACTCATCCCGTCGATCGGAGCGTTGAGATATCTACATAATATTAATTATAATATAAACACGCCGAAACACAGAAGCTCTTATAATCGTAGGTAACGAATTCACTTTTTTGATTATTGTTGTGTAGAACATGTTTTTTTTCAGTAAAAACTATACGTTAGAATCGTATTCAATTTTGAAACTTATTCTTTAACATTTACGGTTTTTAGGCCATCTTTTTAACTACCTTCTACTTCTTTTTTTTTTTTATCGTTGGTTGATATTTTTGGGAACTTGAAATTCGTGTAAAACGCATATTTTGTTGTTTCAAAACGAATTTTGTATCGCACTCGCATCTGTGCGTGCACAACACACATGTAATAACTATGATAATATTCAGTAACTAGGTCTCCTCTCGTCTCGAAACAATGGACGTCCGTGGAGTGCCCTAAGACGGCGGCGCATTATACTATTATTATTCAGTAGTATATGTGCTTATATCTATCGAGTACTCTCGAGGTGGCGAGTGGCCCGCGGCCATTGCGATTTTCGGGAAAACTCGAGGCACCGAACGAGTATATTTTGCATCGCGCGTGTGAAAATAATTTAATATTATGAGATAGGTAGGTGGTGGGTATACTACACATACAGTCCCAGGAAACCGTTAACCGGAACCCGAGGGCCCCGCAATAATATAACCGTCTGATCCGGCGGGTAGGGACTTGTTGGGAAATATGTATGATAATATTATACAGTTGTTCGAACGAGACGCGTAACATTATTATAGTAACAATATTATTACTTACTGCGATCGTCGTATATAACTTATATGCGTAGAGCGCGCAAATCGGTGCTAAACATACGAGTTCTTAGTTTTTCACCTTGACGTATTAACGGATCGTACGTTTCGCGCGTGGCCCCTGTTCACCAATTTCATCGCGGGTTCAATTATACGAAACTTGTTTATTATAATATATCTAATGGCCTACATATTAATGTAATGAATTCTTAGTGCGCGCGCGGTTACTCGCCTACCTATAATAAGAAACGTGCATGCTGCAGATCGCAGTAGATGTCCAGATAGTTCGCGAGAGATGTGCTCGGGTCGGTGGCAGCGTGAGTCAGACTCTGTCGTTTTCGTTATGATTTCGTTCTGGCGATTCTGCGACGCCTTGCCTCGCGTCGGATTATGTATATTATTATCATAATCGTCGCACAAAACAAAAAACACTCGCCGTGTGTGTGATTTGTCACGATACCGGAGCAATGCCTACCATGTTATTAAGTGCGATGAGATGAGGACAAACGAGTTCATCGACCATTGTACAGTCATCAATGTCGATCGTCCCGAAGAGTATATGATATTCGCACTAGTTATGTACAATATATATATATATATATATGCATATACATGTATGCATAACATTATGACTGATTTTGTTTCAAAAACGTCCGATAACATTTTTTTGAAAGAAATCAATGTGTTACTTATAAATTAACTTATTATTTTTGTTAAATTATTTCAACATGTCCTATGAGACATTGTTCGAACCGAATTCTATAATATATCATGAGGTGTATCGTTATTCGTTACGAGTAAACTTTGGATAAGAAAAATACATATATATTTAGGTATGCATGAGATATGTCAATATGACGTATTGTCAATAAGGAAACATACGTAAAAATAATACATTTTTATAGTCTTGAATAATTTTTTTTGTAATCAACTACACTGTATTGAGTAATCAGAATATTTAATTGTAAATGACCCAAGTGTTCTTGCATTTTTATTTGTTTAAAAAAATTACTTTGTTGTATGGAATTAATTGTTAACACGTAATTAAATCTACTGATACTTTTATAGTTTTATTCGAAAAGATTATAATCGTTACATATAGTAAAACAATATGATAATAGTATATTACTGTTGTTTATTATTTTGATTAGATACATAACAAGTAATAATATACAGAGACAGAGGTGATAGATAGATACAACGTTGTATACATGTACCTTACTAAAAATACTATTAAATTAGTGATTCTGAAGGACTATATAGAGGCAAGCTCACATAAAAAAACATTTCGTACTAAATCATAAACACGACTTAAATATTGCTTACAACATCACTTATTCCATCGAACAAACTGTTATGCTCCGATGCTGAAAAAGTGCTAACACTGCTACATCTTGTAGACTTTAATACATTATTGTGTAAATCTGTTTACAATACTGTAAATTTGGTACTTTGTAAGACATCATAGAATAACGATAAATACCTATCATACATTTTGACAATTCACGTATTGTAAGCACGGATGTATACACTTACAAACAGATTTATCATCGTATAAAGCTATAGCCTTGATAAAAAAAAAAAAAACAAAACGATAAACATTATATCATTAAGTTGTGTACGATATATTAATAATTGATGGTATTTATTAGAAAAATATTATAAAAATTACAAACAACAGCGGTGATACATAAATTGGCTGTTTTTATTTTTATACAATTTAAAAATTTAATATTTCTGTATAATAACGGCAGTTCAAACAAGCCAAAAAAATAATTATTTTATTATACGAAAATAAAATGTTAAAATTTTAATTTTAATTTTTTTTTTTTTTAATGCATATACATACCTACATATTTATTGGATATTTTAATATTTGTAAACATTTTATTATTTTAGTATAATAGATCAAAATGAACGAACCTTAATTGATATTTATTTTATAAAGGATACATTATTTGTTTTGTAGCGTTCAATAGTTGACTGTTTATTTTTCTTTATTTTTAATAGTGAAATAGTTCTAGTTCAAAGCGGTTACATAAATCATTTGTATATGCAAATGAGAATCGTCTTTTTCAATCGGTGGCGTTTTACTAACGTCAACCAACAGCAAAATAGCTTAAGACAAAAAAAATAAATAAAAACTTCGCATTGAGTTAGTTTTTACGTTTTAACGATGCGTGCATGTGTGGATTACTGCACGGTAACAAAACGGGCAGTGTATAGACTTCTTTCAACACGATATCTGATACATCGAAGATACAGTCAGTCATGGATCCAAAAAACGCATAGGTGAGAGGGGGTATCATACATTTTTGTAGTTGTTTTAACATAGATCTAATACTACAAGAATGTCATAAAAAATGTAATTTAATAATAATACTCTCGTGGGTAAAATAATATAGGTAGGTGTAATACAACTTCCAAATAAACTATGAAGAAGAGATATGATTAGGTATAATATTATAATATAAGCAAAACACAGTTCAATAATGATGATATTTAAATCGGTATGGATTTGACAGAACTTACGAAACCGGTTTACAGATTATAAATTGTTATCAACTGTCAGTGAAAAAAAATATCGCTAAGCTCAGTATTAAACTTAATGATAATATTATTAATTTAGTTTAAAACTCAAAATAAAATCAATTGGGTGCCCGTTCCGAATGAACAAACATAATATTAAAATGTTTGACGCCGTTGTCCGACGATAGATGCGTCGGGACCGTGGCGGTTTTTCCGAAAAGTGTCATTAGCCGCGCGGAAATCACGATTTAAGTACAAGTGTACGACCACGCGTTGAGCGTATTTATTATGCGCGAATTGCCAGCTATTGCTCGTCGGCGGTGAAGTGTTTGACCGGTGCCGAGTCCATCGTCCCAATGTCAATGTCGCGATCGTATAGACTGGGAGAGAATGTAATCCGCCGTCGTCGTTTTCGGCTGATTGTTATGCTGAATTAGCTGGACGACGACATTACGACAACATCGTTGAGCGATCATAATAATAATATTATTATAATTACGCCTGATTCGCGGTTCGTCTGTTTGACGACGATCGACGAGACAATTGAATATTGTCATAAATATTATATTATACGTTCGGGCTTCGAGGGATCTGCAAACGGTATAGCGCACGATCATAATTCATCGGCAACTGCACTTTGGATAATATTTTAGTGGCGTAGGACATAGTTTATTATATTAATATTATTCAATGGCTGGAGGTTTATTCCGGGAGCCAGTATAAATGCATATAATTATATATCTATTTGTTAATAATCATATATGTCATATATTATGAAGTAATTCGAAAATGTAGCACGGGCTACATAAAAATGTACACGGGCCGCCAGCTGACCATTCCTGTTATATGATTACAAATAACAATATAATATTTTAAATCAATTTAAAAACATTTCATGGGTATTTAAAACGGGTATACAATGGAACACGTGTACCGCTGGTAGGTTATTGGAAGGTTCTAGTATGTTTTTTTTGTACCTGCTGAAGCTGGACTTTAATCATATTAAAATATATACAGATTATGATGAGAATAATTTTGATGGCTTTAAATATATCTAATTTGTCTTTATTATTATTATTGGACCAATGAAAGTTTCGTAATTGCTGACATTTTATGGAATTAAGCTAATGATGCATCATAGTAGGGTGGACTGGAAACTTTAAATCCTATTTAAGTTATTAATATAAAATCGGTACTTACCAATATTTTACGGGAAATAATAATAACTATACTCTTGTATCTACATATTATAATTGTTGTATATATATTGAATAATTGTTTTCAAAACAATTATATTTCAGATGACCTTAAATTACCAAAAATAAATAGTAACTAACTCCTTAATTTCATAAAATGAATCAAAAAGATATAATTAATTTTTATTTCATCTGTTTCTTATAATAATTTAACTAAACTATAATTATTGTGATTTTTATTTTACATTAAGTTCTAAAGGTACTTGCATACAGTCTAATAAAGTATATATTATTCTTATAAATTTATGAACAGAAATAATTATTTAATTTATGACAATAATAAAACCGAATTCATAATAATAAATAAATACATCTTACACATTTACACCCTTGCTAATAATTTATATAAATACATTATTGTAGTATTAGTTTATTATTAGAAGTTATAATATTAAAACTGTGAGAATGTTAGAACAAAATAAGTTAATTCATTATCTTTATAATTTTATTTTTATTTCGTAGAACAAATTAAATGTAAAATATATTCATTATTAAACAAATAATGTTTGATCCCGTCTATAATTCAATAAATAGAACGAATACAAACAATATTTTACATTGGTTTACATGATTTCTTTAGAATTTTGTGACTGGGTATGAAGTTAGCTCCCTTAGTTAAACCAATCAAAAATAGTGCAAATATTTATCAAAATAATTGCAAATAGGTGCATATTGTTTTCTAAAGTTTTCAAATTGATTTTTAAGTTTTTTTAGAGGAGAGTAGTACTACTTTTAGGGAAAACGAGAAATTTTATGTATACAATTGACTACTGATAAAATCAGAAATATATTTATCAACATGTTATTCCCTTTAACTGATAACATTATCTTCAATAAAAATTTATAATTTATTACTTCCTATTTGTGTACTATATTATGTATAGAAAAAAGTATTTTGTATATACGTAAAAGTTGACGTGAATACACACTAGACCTTGATCGCGCAGTATCCAATCCTTGAACCTTGATCATCATTTTTACTATTCGCTACAATGTCATCACGTCATCCACCACAAGTTTTCAAGTGAATCTGATTGAAACTAATGACATCATCGTTCGGTACCAACATGCCTCATATTCACGAGGAATATTGACACACAAAAATAACATTCACGTACACGCATACATTCCGTACGTGTTTAGGAACGGTAAACGTGACTTTGATTAAAAAATATAAAGTTGGCCCGACTACTTTTGATTAATAAAATATTTAAATTTTCCAGTATGATTATTTATAGATGTCATTTTATTCGTTTAAAAATAGAATATAAAAGAGACATGACAAAATGAAATAAAATTCAAACTATCAAAAGTGAAAGTTGGTAATTAAAAAAATTCATATTTCGTGTTAGTTTTAAGATTTTATTTTACGGATAAACTAAATATTTTATTAATTCACTGATTAATTAGCACATATTAAAGTAGGCACTATTCGAAATAATAGGTAGTTAGGTACATGATTGGTTTGTATATCAAGTATACAACTGTGTTGACATGTTGTCCACTTTTACTCAGTCATATATGTATTCAAACAAATAAATGATGAGGCAAATATTCAAATTGTAGGTAGTTATTATTAAGTACATCTTGAATATAGTTTTAAATAATAAAATATTGAAAATAATTTCTTACGTAAAATACTACTTTTTTTGAGAATAATTTAAACTCAAATTTCATTATAGATCTGTGCTGTATGCAATTAGCCATTATGACATTTTGAAATATCCTTACTAATGAAAAAATGTATTACCAATATTGTTTACTGCTGTAAACAACGTGATTTTATGACTCATATAGAACCCGATGGCGCTACGTCCGATTTGCATAGTCATTTCGGTCAACGGCCAACCATGACCTCCTCTCTTCGACCTCATAAAACACGATCTGGCCGTACGAAATATCAAACCCACCTCCCCCAGCTTTACTTTCTCGTCTACTTCCGTGTTAATTTCTTATACTCGTACGCACATTTCTCTGATAAATCAATTAATATTCATCTAGTATGACTTCTCTAATGTATTTGATAATAACAGACATTCATAATTATGTATTATATTTGTATATTGTATAGTTGGCTACATAGACGCATTGTAATATATGGATGTAGGTAAAAGTATGAATCAAGTTAATATTTTATATCTGAAGTTGTAATCGGATAAATAATTCTAAAGATCTTCCAGATTAGATTTTAAATTGCAACTTTAATAAATCTGTTTCTAATGATAAGATACATGCGTAAATATAATATTAAAATAATCATTAGGAACCCATTCAAATATTATTTATTTATATTATTATTATTATTTTTAGTCAATAATTTAGCTATGTATCACGTAATCTTAAATAATAATATATAATCACACCCGTTGTAAAATCCTATGTAATAGATATCTATATTTGATTCGTGTGTTATTAATATCAAACACCTACCAAGCCAAATATTTTGTATTCACACGATCATGAATCATGATGAAATAAATATATAAGTATGTACTACCGTTTAACCTGATAACTGTATTTATCCTACTATTACTAGTTATTTAGGTTAATCAGTTAATTAAACATATGTCAATAATAATATATGTGCAGTGTATTTTCAATTGATGCAATTTTATGTTCCCTTTTAAACTATATCTCTATAGTTAGATTCGCATATTCTTATGGGTATAACCGGTTTATGATTCCGTTATTTTAAAATATAGTATTATATTTGCATATAGTATAACATTTTTAACCACATATTATAGTCAGATTTTTCTAGCGTGTAATACTAGACAATATTTTACGGCTGAAGTAGTTTTCCGGCCAATGAATCCTTTAAAGAATTAAATGCATTTATTTATAATCGTTTTGTTTTCAGGAAAATTTTTGATTATATTATAACTAAGTGACAAGTCATATATATAATCATGGTGGGTTTGATGAGCCAAATCATCGTCTTGGTATGCATGATTTGCTATTCTGCCTGTGGTATGTCTTAATAAAAAACATTAGGTATAAACAAAAAAATGTATTTCTTACTTTGTATTACAGATGTCACTAGCAGAGGATCAAGAGCTAATTCAAGTCCCATAGAAGGAACATTTAATTGTAAATCAGAAGGGTTTCATCCAGATCCGTTTGACTGTACGTCATTTTACAGATGTGTCAATTTTGGAGCTGGCACATACTATACCAAGTTTAAATTTCAATGTTCTCCTGGAACAGTTTTTGATCCAGAAAACTCTGTATGCGTACATCCTTCTTTTTCCAATAGAGAAGAATGTAAAAATGTACAGTTTAGTAATCCCGAACCAGAACCTAGCCCAGAAGAATCTAATTCATGGAATTTACCACCTAACAGCGCTCCAAATCAACCAAACTCCGATAAACCAATTAACTCAGGTTATGGTTCAATCGCTCCCGAATATTTAAATCAGCCATCTTCAAACTATGATTATGGGCGCCCACAGGCCGGTTATAAACCAACACAAACTGAATATGTTCAACCTCAATCCCCATCAAGTTACCAACCTTCCCCATACATACCATCGCAACCAAACTCTCCAAGTAATTATAAACCTCAACAGTCAGGATATATAGAATCTCAACCTCAACCAAGTTACAATCAACCACAGCCTCAATCTGGTTACATTCCAACTTCGTCGCAACAAGCTCAAAATCCAAATTATAACCAACCTCCACAATATGGTTACGTACAACCATCAATGCCACCGGCACAACAGTTCAATTATAATCAACCCCCACAATCTGGTTACAAACCACCTAGTCAACAATCTAGCTATAATCAACCACCACAATCTGGTTATATACCACCTAGTCAACAACCAAGTGATAACCAACCATCGCAGTACAATAATGTGCAACCTGTATTATCAACGTCGCAGCCAAATTATTATCAACCATCACAATCTAATTACAATCAACCGCAATCTACCCATTCACCTCCTGTTCAACCAGAAGATGGCTACAATCAACAATCATCATCAGAAAGTCCTGAAAATGAAGGAAATAATGAATTACCTGATCAACCAGAAGAAACTAGTTCTAATGGACCAAATTGTGTGTCAGAAGGATTCCATCCATACAATGAAGGTTGTAGTAAAAAATTCATAAGATGCGTAGACAAAGGTGATGGGACTTTTACCAAATATGAATTTGATTGTGGTGAAGGAACTTTATGGGATGATAATCAACAAACATGCAACCATGCTAATCTAGTAAATTGTGGAACCACAACGGCAGCTACACCTTCCACAATACAATCAGATTCTACCGTAGCACAACAAATAACTACAGCCAACCAATGGTCTAGTTCAGAGACATCTAGTACATCTATGATGTCAAGCTCAAGTTCAAGTTCTAGTAGTTCTTCAAGTAGCCAATTTTCAACTTCATCCATCATTGCTGGTCAAACAAATGGAGGAATTAATCAACAATCTTCATCTCAAGGTGCTTCTTTAACAACAGTTGCTATGAATCAAGGTTCAAACCAGGCTGGTAGTTCTACTACAAATCAACAATCTACTACTCATGGTTCTAGTCAAACTGCAACATCTGGATTTAACCAACAAACAACTAGTGCCGCAGCTAACCAACAAACAACTAGTGCCGCGGCTAACCAACAAACAACTAGTGCCGCGGCTAACCAACAAACAACTAGTGTCGCGGCTAACCAACAGACAACTAGTTCCGGAGCCAGCCAACAAACAACTAGTGCCGGAGCCAGCCAACAGACAAATAGTGCCGGGTCTAATCAACAGACAAGTGGAGGATCAAATCAACAGACAACTAACATTGGATCAAATCAACAAATAAATAATTCTGGAAATAAACCAACTTCACCAATATCATCGACATATAAACCAACAACACCTATTTCTACAACGAAAAAACCATCAGTATCGACGACTCCAAAACCTACTACTTATAAACCAACCACTACACAATCAACAACTCCAAAACCAACAACATCAAAACCAACCACTACACAATCAACAACTCCAAAACCAACAACATCAAAACCAACAACATCAAAGCCAACTACATATAAACCAACCACTCAAAAACCAATTATTACAAGTACCACAGAAAAAATCACAACGACAACTCAGTCAACATCTACTTTACCAACGACTACTACACAAAGAGCTACTACAACAACTACTAAAAAACCAACGACTACTACACAGAGAGCTATTACAACAACTACTAAAAAACCAACGCAATACACTTCAACTGTTAAACCAACCACTCAATCAACTACAAAACCACTTACAAAACCAACAACCGTTGCTTCCACAAACAAACCATTATATCAGTCATCAACAACTATTAAACCAATTAGTCAGCAATCTACGAAAAAGCCACCTACCACACCTGTTACCACATCAACACCTACAAACCATCAAACACAACCTGCAACAACAGACACTTGTACTGCAGAAGGATTTTTCCCAGATTCTAAAGATTGCAACAAGTTTTATAGATGTGTTGGTAATGGAAAAGGATTTACTAAATATAACTTTAATTGCGGGCCAGGAACTGTTTGGGATCATGTTAATAATGTATGTAATCATCCATGGGCAGTGGATAGAGATTGCTCTAAATCGAGTTCACCGTCTACAACTGATTCAACAGAATCAATTGTATCAAATAGTTCTGAAAATCCAATATCAAGTCAACCTAGTAACCCAGAAATATCCACAGAATTACCTACCAGTCCTTCTCCTCAGACATCAATAAGTAGTCAAACTACTCAAACCCAAACTTCAACATCTACTTCTAGTCAACAAACATCTTCAACCACAAGTCAAACAGTTATATCAACCAATAATTCAACTGCCCCTTGTAATAGTTCACCAAAGCCACCTAGCAAAATAGTGTGTAATGGAGCTGGATTTTTCCCTCATCCAGATGATTGTAAAAAGTTCTATAGATGTGTCGATTGGGATGGTGATAAAGGTGAACGATTTTCTGTGTACCACTTCGATTGTCCAGAAGGAACTATTTTTGATCCTAGCTTAAACGTTTGTAATCACGAAGCTTCTGTATACCCTCCCAGAGATTGTTCTGGTTCAAGTACTCCGCAAATTAATGGAACTAGTACTCCGGCTACTGAAGTAACTACTACCACTGAAGCAAGTACTATAGTAACAACTGATGGTCAAACTGATGGAACTTCTGAAACTTATGAACCAGAAGTAAAGCCAACTTCAAGCATACCTGAAACAGAACCTACTACATCTAGTCAACCAGAAACTTATCCACCAACAACTAATCCAACAGGAACTGATCCCATAACGTCTAGTCCAACTGAAACTACCACTAGTCAAATAGAAACAAATCCACCTACGACAAGTCCAACAGAAACAAATCAATCCACGACTAGTGAAACAGAACCTTATTCCCCTACGACGAGTCCAACAGAAACAAACCCTCCGACAACAAGTTCATCAGAAACAAATCCTCCAACGACTTATCCATCGGAAACAAATCCGCCAACGACAAGTCCGTCAGAAACAAATCCACCAACAACAAGCCCATCAGAAACAAATCCACCAACGACTAATCCATCGGAAACAAATCCACCTACAACAAGTCAAACAGAAACAACAGATTATGAAACAAATCAACCGTCAACAGAAACATTACCTACCACAACAACAACACCAGAAACTTCAAACTCTACAGACAATTGTCCTACTTTAGATCCTGATCAAGTTGCATTAGTGTGTCCAACAGGTTTTAGAAGACATCCAAAAAATTGTAACCTATTTTATCAATGTACAATAGCAGATAATAATGACATAAAGGTATTGGTCCTCGCGTGTTCAAATGGTACATTCTATGATCAAAAAAGAACTCAATGTTTACCACCAAATGAATCTGAATCATGTCCATCAATCGATGTACGCTGGTTAGATCCACTTCAAGAAATACTACCAACTGTAAGTTATTAAAAACAAGTTTCCAAATATACTTACATAAAAACTTATTTATGTTTATATTAAAAAGGTCCAGATTCAACCTTACCGGCAGTTATGTCCGTCAGAAGGAACGTTTGGTTCTCCAACTGATTGTCAAACTTATGTAAAATGCAATAAAAATGCTAAAGGAATTCTCAATGGTAAAATTTTATACATGAATTATATTGGTAATTTTGATAAATTTTTCTAAGTAATATATGTTTTTCTAGGTCAAATGTTTCAATGTCCCGAAGGTCAAAGCTTTTGGGATACATCTAAAAAATGTGAAAAAAATAGAAAAATTCCCATATGTAATAAACTCGGCCCTAAATTAAATTTGCAAACAAGTCTAACTCCTGTACTTGCTAATTAATGAAATTTAATTTTATAAACCAACATTTCAAATAATAATGTATAGGTATAATTAGCTCAATCTAAATATATATTAGTTTAAGATTATGATAATAATTAATAAGTAATAAGTATTTAAACTAATTTAGATTACAATTTGTCTTGATTTTGAAAAATGTTTCAATGATTTACTTAAGCAACAAAAATACAAAATAATAAGATTGATATACATGGTACGTTTAGTTTGTAAAAATATGAATAAAAAAATATCAAACTAAACCTGTAATAGAACCTATCAAGTATTAGATATTAGGTTACTATTGATCTATTATTAATAACAATTTAATATTCATGTCATGATACATTGAAGAAATAATACATAAAAACGTAACTACCTTGTTTAAAATCTATGCACTTGATTTCAAAAATAATGTGCCATACTAGACAAGTATTTTTGCTTAAAAGTTGCATAAATCTTTGAAACATTTTTTAAATATTACAAATGATTACATGTAAGTTATATTTTTATTTATTTAATATAATATTGTGATGATTTTATTGTTCAATTTGTTTTATCTTATTTATATAAATTTTGTACATACATTTTTTACAAAAAATTAAAAATATATTAATAATTAATTTTTGAAACCTTTTTTTTATATTGTAATTTTTTTCAATAGTTAAAATAACTAGATAGTCATATAAATAGTAAGTAGGTATATAGGTAGGTACCTACTCTTAAATATAAAATATGAAATAATTATTTTGATAAGTTTGGTGTTCTCTTCGCTGCATGCGCATACGTATCAACGGCACCGCTGATAAAAATGAAACGCATGTTTTGCTCAAAACGCGCTGTACAGGTTTTCCTCTCACACCCTGTAGAGTGGTCTGATTCAATTCATTATTTTTTTGTTGGAAAAAAGACAATTTTTTTTGAGGGTGCATTGGACTTTATTTTTTGATTTCGTAGCTTAAAGAAAAATAATAAAAAAAAAACAAAAGCTTGTGATTTATGAAATTTGGTCATATTTATATGTCGGATTTATATGGTCGTATTATATGGTTTTAAAATAGAATTTTGAAAATCCAAGTCCAATACACTCTGCAAGAAGTGTTTCTTGAATGAAAAACAAATAAATTATCAAAATCAAATCACTTCACGAGTCATGAGAATTTTTCCTGTAAGACATGTTTTTGAGTAAAACAGGTCACATGCAGACCCCTTAAATATAAATTCTTACCAACATGACGTCATTAAAATAAAATTAGGTTTATAAGTTAAAGTTTAGGTATCTGCTAAACTACCTGCATTGATGACATTAATATTAACTTAAGATACTTAATATCAACAAAAATATTTATCAAGATTATTATCTTATAGTGAAAAACAAATTAAAAAATATGGTATGGTTAATTTCTAAACAGTTTATGACTAACACTAATTTGTTATTTTTTTTTTTATGATTCAAAAACAAATGACTTTTTATACTTGAAATTTTCAAAAATTACGTATATTAGAGTTTTTAGATATTATATAATTATTGAGCTATTTATAGATATTTAAAATTTGTTTTCTATACATTTTGATAAAAAAATAAAACATAAAATAAATATAAATTTATACTATCCAATGTTGAAAATTTGAAATGTTCAAATATTTAATAAAATCAGGATAATTTTTGGCAAGAGACCCAGACCATGCATTGGCTTCCAAACTTCTTTAGCCATTTATCTGAGCTTGGCTAACAATAATTAAATCTGGCATTAAAGTTTAATATACCTATCTAAAATAGGTTAAACTTCAATATCAGTTGAAATAAATTTTAAAAAAATTCACAAATAAGATTAAAGTTGAATCTTGATGATATCTCTATGTTGATTTAGTGATGATACCCAATCACGTGTGTTTTAAATAACCAACTGATATGCGGCCTTTATTAAAATATAATAAAAGAAAATATATTAAGTTCTTTTATATGCATAATATATTTATCACGTTATAATGTATTGTTTATGACACCCTCATAACTATTGACATTATATATTTTACTTTTTTCATATTTGTACCAAAATAATAGTCAACAGTGAGCTTTAAAACTAAATAAGTGTCTCAAAGAAAATTTCAGTTCTATTTTACTTGTCATATTTTATTATTCGAGAGTAATAAATAATAATAATGCCTTTACTACGTAATATATAATTAAAGTATTCTTTTTGTTTTCAATTTATATGTGTCACCTGTAGGAAGCTTCTTCCGTTAAATAATCTGTGTTTAATAAATTAATTAAATTAGCACATGGTATTATTGGCAGTCTGCAGGTGTAAATAGCATGTATAAAGTAAAGGGATAAATCTGTTTTTCAATATTGTATAATTCAATACATAAAAGGACCTTTACGGAATTTGATATAGGCTAGGTAATTTTAATAAAAATCGAAGGCCAATTATTGTAATTACGTCTTAATAGTTGATTTTACCAATACATTACATAGTCGATGTCCAATACTAAATTATTTTAAAAAACTGTGTATGTATCATAGAGTAATCTTCTATGATGTATTGGTTATATAAGATATAACTATATAAAGTACCTATACTATTGGTATTTTGTTACTTTATCGGACATTCTTTTTTTTGCAAACTTGTTTTACTGATGTAGTTAGGTATACTAAAAATTATGGTGAAGTCAGAATTTGGTAGTCTAGCTTAGTTTTAAAGTTATATCCTTTGAAAGTCAATCATTTATCACTGTAAACACGTCTAGCCGATGCGTAAAGTATGCAGATAACAAGGTCGATAGTACATAATACATAAAGCAGGGCTCACATTTCACAGCTACTTCATCTGTTGTCTCTCGTGTAGCGTGCATTTTATCGTGTTCTGATGTCACAACATAGTCACAACGTACGTCACGCTGTCGTGTTAGTGCAGTCTGTACAGTGCGTAATACATAAAAAAATGCCTATGATTCTTTTTAAAGATAAAATCATGTCGGCATTAATATTTTTAATATAACATACCGTCGCCGTAAACACCATTGGCGTTAATATATCATAGGCGTAGAATAACAAGATACCCAAATTATTGATTGTATAAATCTCAAATTGTGAAACCGTAGTATTATACAAATCGCATTTTAATTTTTAACCACGTTCATACAGTTCAGTTCACATAAAAAAAAGTAGTAAAACATTTGTTTAAAAATGTAGCTTAAATCATATCTATCCTAAAATATTAAACGGAAAAATTTAAAGATGAATAATACCGATAGGTAAGTACGTATATATTATAGTCTAGTGTCCAATTTAGTTTTGATGCAGGGGGGTGCAATGCACCAGGTCCTCAAAACTGAGGTTGTTTTAGAGGCCTCAGGCTGATGTTTTAGATTTCCTAATTTTATAAGGAAATAAATTATTAAAAATATTGAATAGGAAATGGTTAAGAAAAATAAAATTTAGAAATTACCTCGTCCATTTATTTTGTAGGTAAGCTATTATGGACTCAGTTATATCCCTATACTTGTGACTTGATTTAAAGAAGCACATGAGCTATTATGAAGTACCTAGTTGAAATGTATTATTTTTTAAATCCATCTTTACTTGTATAGTTTTATCAAACACCGAAAAATATATAATTAAACATAATTATATATATTTAATTATACGTACATAATTAAACATACTTATATTTATAAATAGAAATTTTTTTATGAAGCACCTCCAATAAAAATAGTTGCACTCCGGCCTCCCGAAACTAGAATCAAGCTATTCCCACCAAGGGCGTAATTAAGATATGAGATAGATCCCCCAGAGTTCATGATACCTATTTGATAAAATAGTATTCCCAGCTACCACTGTACTTGCAAATAAAGTGAAAATTTAGTATTTTGTGTGTAAAAAATGTCTATTCTTTCTCCACATAACAAATTCCTAATTACTTCACGGCCCCTGCTACCACATATATACTCGTAGTACTAGCTAACCCGCTCAGCGTCACCTAAGCCAAATATTAAATTAAGATTAACCTCAAGTGATTCACATGCATCTAATCCACCTAGGTAGGCAATCCACTGCATTGGATTGCGGACAATATGTGAGCAATAATTTATTAGGTAAGCAATCCACCTACGGTAGATTGCGGACCCCATGAGGTGCGTAGGTGAGTGAAATCAGAATTAGGTAGGTACATGAAAAACATTGCGACGGTTGCCCATGCCAAAGATTTGTTTTTTTTTTTTTATAAATTTAAAACCAGATAAACAATCTATAAATGGTCCAGATATAGCGGCGGATTAAGCTCTATTTACACACAACAGCGACGTGACAGTGCCGTAACCATTCAAGGATTCCCCGGTGTTTTTGGACACATTTTCAAATATAATATGGCCCACGAGAGTCCGACCGTAAACCGACTGCACAAACCCGTCCGTTACTGAGCATTGTCTATAATGAGAGTAGTGAGAATGGTGGGAGAAAATCCTACTCGCGATTAGTCGGGTGCTTGCATGACAAAATATATAGGTATGTCAGCAACGGATCTAGGAAAAAACGACACTGAAAAAAAACGTCAAGTAAAAACAACACAATAAAATACGACAAGAGTAAGAAACGACAAGGCAAAAAACGTCAAAAATGTGTTTATCACAAATATCGAATAGTATATACTACAGCCGTTAAAAAAATTGAGATATCTCTCTCTCCAGTTGAATATTCTTTACATATATTTTTTGTAACTCTGCATAAATCTTCGTTTTTTTTTTTTTGGTAATGTCCTCAATGTATTTTGAGCTAATTTTGTTTCATCATTCGCTACCTCCAGTCGGATTTTCATTATTAATACCCATATAGAGGGATGGCAATGTCCCACTAACTTTGAAAATCCATGATTCCACCCCTCAGTTTCATTATTAGTCTGATCACCGTCGTTTAATGTAATATTATGAACATTACATACGTGAGGTGGAAATAAGAATGGACAATTCCTCAAGCGTATACAATTATCTTGTGTTGGATTAATTCTTCTAAATGTAGCAATTACATAAGTGTTATCGAAATATTCTAATACAGTTGAACCATTTTCTAGTATTATACTTTTTAAGTATACCATTTCTTCAACTACATCACATAACGGTAAAAATTTTAATGCACCTAACTGTCGCAAAATGCAGAAAATTCTTTGCCTGATTTATTGTCATTTGTTAATTCCATTTTTTGAAGATGACGATGTGTTGCTTGTGTAAGATAATAAAAACAACCATTCACTTCTATGTCTTCACCTAGAACTGTTTTTATTACATTTATAACTGCTTTTTCGAAATCAACATGTACGTACATAGGATCAAGAAAAATATTCTTGGTATGGATTTGATAAGACGCTCACTTGTAATTATTGTTGTTGCCTAAAGTTATAATATAAATACTATAATACCTATAATAATAATACTATAATATACTATATTACTTATAATAACTTATAACTTTGTCGTGGTTTTTCGGTTACCGTCAGCAACAATACGAATTTTAATCTTATCTGCGCATCTCCACATTTTCTCGTGTATTAGGTTCTCCACTCTTCATTGGTCCTTATTATGAAGTACTTGGTTACCGCGTTAATATAAATTTACATTGTTATATTGCAAAAAAAAATAACTTATGCTTATTAACTATACAATCATTAATCAGAACTAATCAATTGATTATATTATTATAATCCTGTATCTGTAACCTGTAGCTAGAGAGCTTCTCGTGTTTCATGGATTTATTACTGTGATTTAAATAATTTTATAATATTATAATATATTATAATGCCAGTGTATGAGTTTTTTGGGTGTTATAGTGGTAACAGAAAAAAAGGTTTACCAAAATATTCAAAAGTATATTTGCACAGGCTTCCAAAAGATCCAAAATTAAGAATTGTATGAAAAAATCAAATCCTACAAAGTCATCAAAATCTAAGGCAAACTAATTTTAATTCAGGTAAGTTTAAACAATTATATATTAGTTAAACATAAAAATTGGTTTTTATCATGATTACATTGATTACCAAAAACTGAAAATCTACAATTTTTGTTTGGTAAATACAGTACATTTTGTACAGTAAATAAACTTTCTGTATAAGAGATCTACATATTATATTAATTTAGGTTTAGTATTGCAATTAAATTATTTTATAGGTAATGTAAATTATTTTTTTCATTAGAAATGCAATTTTAATAAAATATTTAGTAATAAATGTCATATGGTATAATTTATTATAACTTTCATATGACCACTTAAAATTTAATTAAGTATGAAGCATATGTTGCATATAAATAAATTGTATTTTAGGTGTAATTTGCTCGTTGCATTTTGCTCCATACCAATAATCATAATGATATGGAAGCTTTCAATTTAAGATCAGGCGCAGTACCACTAAAATAAATATTATGTTTTTACTTATTATATTATAGAACTGTTAATAACATTTAATTTTTCAAGTTATTCAGGTTTTGATGAAAACGTTGATAGTAGTACAAATGGATATGATATGGTTATTGAACATAGAACAGATGGCATATTTTGTCATGGGTGCGCGTATACGGTCGTTCTCTCGTGGGCCGGAGTATATAGACATTTTTTGCTACAACGACGGCAAGTGCGAGTATATTGTAAGTTATTAGTACGACGCGTATGACGGATGTCGGGTGAAAAATATTGTAATGCGTTTGTAGTTCGAACCCGACACCACTGAATATGACGACGTAAGACGTTAAATTATTTACGTTATTTGTTATTTTTTTTCGGTACCCAATTAATTTTTCTAAACAAATTATACACTAAAACCTTCCCTGAGTCTAGACCTATTTAATAGTGAAAACTGTACTAAAATCCGTTAAGTACGTTTTGAGATTTTTGCGATTAAACAAACACTGTCTCTTTATATATTAGTAAGATACCTACTTGCACCAATTAACACTTTTGATAATGCCTTGCAATACTAAAAAGTTTCTGACATTTATCTCGTAGTTTAGGTATTTAAATACTATTTACCTATTACAATAAATATTTTATAATCAAATATGACTATACCTATAATAGGTAATAATTATACTGTGTGCCATTTGCGTTTAATACGCGGCATTTGTGTCACTATATACTCCTAGCAATTATTGTTTACAATAGTTCTTTCTTAACATCTGTAACTCTTTTTCTTTCACGATTTTCTCGTGATTAAACTTTATATATATATATTAAATAATTAATTTTTTACGGTTTTGAACAATTCGTAACAGTCATTTTTAAAAAAAAAAATTTAATGATACAAAATATTTTGCATTAATATTTGGATTTGAAAATAAAATACAAATTCAAGGGATAAAAATGGGAATTTTTACATTTTGAGGTTGGTGCACTTGAGTTTTTGATTTTCCCTAATAGTAAATTCTTATCTCTTGAAGTCGGTGTTGTGAATTGTGACGTGATTTGTGAAGTGTTTGGCCGTATCCGTATAGGTAAACGCATTGGACTTCAACCTTCTTGTACTGAATTTATGACTCTTGAGTGCGTTTGAACAATATTATTGACAAAATAGATGAACTTTCTTCCCTTAATTGATAATTCAGCTTTCAATATTTACCAATAACTAAATATTTACAATTTTTCATTTTGTTTTAACGTTGGACGTGATAATTCAAATTAGTCGCCGTGTTTAATTTAACCAAAAATTTAGTGTAATGGGTGAAGACAAAGGTAGTGTTTGAATTATGCATAGACGCGTCTATTTATCTGTAATAAAGTATATTATTGTTATTTTAATAAACTTTCATTATGTTTATGTAACTTAGAGAGAGAACGAGACAGGGACCGAGGAGAACGTGATAAAGAACGTGGTGAAAGACGCCGACGTTCACGATCTAGAGACCGCGAACGCCATCGCAGACATCGATCAAGGAGTCGTGAAGGACGTAAACGTAGTAGATCTAAATCCCCTAAAAATAAGTCTAGACGTAGAAAGCCATCTCTCTATTGGGATGTTCCGCCTCCAGGTTTTGAACATATTGCACCTCTTCAATATAAAGCCATGCAAGGTAAGATATAATATTTAACTAAATTTTTTTTAATACACACATGGTTGATAAAATCAGTCATCAAATAGTTGCTTATTATTAATGGGGTCACCACTTAATTTCGAAATATATTACATGCCTACCATATATTCAAATAATTATTTATTAAGCTTATGTCTTTTGGCTTTTACTCTTAAAGCTTAAATTGATCATCATATCACCTACTTTTTGTGGAAAAATATTCAATATATTAGCATATTTTAAATCAAAATGCATGAAGTACCTACATAATTTTCACGTCTTAATTAAAATAATTATAGATAAGTAAAAATGCAATTTAAAATATCTCAAGTTCAGTATATTTTGTATCCAGGTACTACCTATCTAATATTATATCCTCTTAATTATTATTTATACTTATACAGTGTTGTTACATATTATAAGCAGTTTAATTGTATTTCAAATTGTAATTTAATTCATAACTAATCAATCAAATTATTAATCTTAAAAAAAATTGTATTGTATTAAATTGTTGCGATTTAAATTAATCTGCCACTTTTGTATTTTCTGTATATATATATATATATATATACACATTTATACAATGAAACTTATGTACCATAGAATCTATTCAAATTAAAAATCAATATATATGTTCAATTTTTACAGGTTTCCATTTTTTTAGAGTAAATTAAATTTGTTAATATCTTTGTCTTAACAGTAATCTATTATCACATTCATACAAAAAGTGTTTCTGTTTTCATAGGCATATCTGAATTATACCATTTTTGAAGGAGGGAAACCAAATCAACCTACCCACCCCAAAAATAAAAACATTTACTATTATTTGTTTCTATGTAAAGCAATTTTTGTTTTATAAAGGCTATATAAATATCAACATACCATTTAACAAAAATATTAGTTTGTTCTTAGAGATTTTCATAACCTAACAGGGTTCATCTTACATGTTACTGTATAAATTGTCTATTTAATTTATTGTATACAAATTAGCAGACTGAACTGAGTTTACTTAATTATACTAAACACTAAACATTGGTGAATTAATAAATAACAAAAATATTGAATGAGCCCAAGAATAATATACTCCAAATAATATAACTGTCACCTTTTAAGTCACACATATACTTATAATAAAATAATATGTATAATAATAATACTATCGTAGTACCTTGCTTTGTGCCTCCAAACTCAAGTTTGTGACCGTGTGCCCGGTTAGTCAATATTAATTATCCAAGCACCTGGTTCTCTATAATGAAACTGGACCTTTGACGCCCTATTACTGATCTGAGCGTCTAGTGCTCTAGACACAGCGAATAATAATCCTACGAATATTTATTCAGAACAGTTTTGTATGTTAGATTCTCA
The DNA here is from genome assembly GCA_014851325.1 of Pentalonia nigronervosa. NCBI lineage: Eukaryota > Metazoa > Arthropoda > Insecta > Hemiptera > Aphididae > Pentalonia > Pentalonia nigronervosa. The sequence goes on from JACXSJ010001577.1 coordinate 75,721, forward strand.
ACAGATTTTATTATTTTCTAAATGTTGAATAAAATTTTCAAATTTTAATTATTCGAGTTCATTTTTTGTTTAGCTGCTGGACAAATTCCTGCTAATACAATGCCAGATACCCCTCAAACTGCTGTCCCTGTTGTTGGATCTACAATTACACGCCAAGCAAGAAGATTATATGTTGGAAACATACCATTTGGTGTAACTGAGGTATTACTATCATTACTAATTACTATTATTTTTTACAAATTCACATATATTTTTGATATATTTTTAGGATGAAATGATGGAGTTCTTTAATCAGCAAATGCATTTGTCTGGGTTAGCTCAAGCTGCGGGCAATCCTGTGCTTGCATGTCAAATTAATTTGGATAAAAATTTTGCATTTTTGGAAGTATGTATAAGTTTCTTTTAATTCTATTATAAAATTGAATGAAAATTTAAATTTCATTGAATTATAGTTTAGGTCTATTGATGAAACAACTCAAGCAATGGCTTTTGATGGTATTAATTTCAAAGGCCAAAGCTTAAAAATTAGAAGACCACATGATTATCAGCCAACACCTGGAATGACTGAAAGTAATCCGGTGACAAACTACAATTCTGGAATGACATTAGACATGAGTATGCATTTATTTATTTTCTCTGGGATCAAAATATAATTTTTTATTGAATTTTTTGTTATAGTGAAATATGATTCCAGTTCATTTGGTCTTGGAACAGTTCCAGGTTTGTAATATACCTTAAATATCTACCTATTGTAATTTAATATTTTTAGACATTAATAATTGTTATGTTTTTTTTTAGATTCACCACATAAAATATTTATTGGAGGATTACCAGCATACCTTAATGATGAACAGGTAAGTCATTTGAATAGTAAAATATCCAGCGCCCTTTATTTTTAGCATAATGGTCCATCATTAGCAGAGGTACATTAGGTCAATACAAAAACATGGTTTGAGAAGAATCAGAAATAGTGCTAATTTTTTTATTTTAATTTTTAGCACATACATTTCAGGTTTTATTTTTTGTTTTTTTTTCAGAAAATATGTTCTTGTTTTGTGTATTAAAATATAACAGTTTAGATTTGCAGGGACTTGGGGTATTTATTTAGGGTCGCCGTAAGAACATGGATTTTCCCTGCCAGCCTTTTATTGACTTTTCATTATGCTTGCGATACATTTACTTTTCTTTCTGTCTGAAAACAAATGTAAGTAAAAAGTTTTTTTTAAAAAAAAGAAGAAATTTGAGAAATTTCAATGAAACAGTAAAAAGCTAATAATTGTTCCTCTGCTATACCCCTTGCCCTTAGCTAGAGTTCTTGGTTGAAAATGAAACTGATACAACTGCTTCGTCTGTCCAAATCGACATACAGGCAAGTGGTGTTTCGGAATATTACATTGGTTATGTGTCATAGGAACTAAACCGTTCTTATGTTTTCTTGAATTATATATATATATATATATGACTAACAAGAATAAATCAAATATCTGTCTTTATGTACTTCATTGTAAAATGTAAACTGTAAATAACAAATTAATACCTTCTAATAAGTAATAACAATAATAACATTTTTTTAAACAAATTTTGTGATTATATTTCAAATAAAAATATTTAAAAACAAATAAACCAAAATTAGAAACTGCAATTGGTAGATTTTTAATTAATATGAAACATATTTTAGTTGTACTTGGAAAATAAATAATATCATCAATTAAATATATTGTGTCAATTTAAAATATTAATTAAATAATAGTGCGGTTTTTCAATACCACTTTATTTGCGTGGGGTAAACCTTTACCTAGTATAATAACTTTAAAATATAATTTTATTTTTTTTACCATTAGTACTTATTATTAAGTAGTATATAGTGCAAATAAAATATATATTTTAAAACTTTTTACAATGTTCAATACTGTTTACAATCTCTACAATTGGCCATAGTGCATACAACTTAGAAAAAATAATAACAGCTCATGTAAAAACAAAGACTAAAATTAACAAACACTACTATAAAACCAAAAATAATCACGGAAACGATTCTATATTTAAATTTATTAATAATTTATAGTTATATTATCAAAAGATACTGAATAATATAAACAAATTACAGATCTGATAACAATTTAAGGTGCATATTAAGTTTGGAGTAATTTTTTATCCCACGCAAATGGTCACAAGTTAGGTAAATATTAATATAAACTAAATAAGTTAAAAAATAGTTTATCTTAAAGAATATTTAGCATTAAGTCTGCTTTATTAATATAATATTATAGAGCTTTATACAATTTGATGATGAAGTATAAAGAATGGTTGTAAAAAAACAGGTTAATAATAAAAGTAAATAAATGTTTAAAATTATAATATAACCCATAAATTTGGTGTTAAACAGTTAAACATTTTTAATTTAATTTTGGTTTACAACAAATTGTACTTAAATATTTTGAATTTTCTCCCAAGTTGGAGGGTTTCTAAACTAGTGGGCCTCCCTCCTACATTATTTCATGTTGATATTATGTAGTTAAGCTACCAAATTTACTTATTGTATATAATAATATTACAGATTGTAAATAAACTTTGTTTAAATAAAAAAATATATGGAATGTAAAAGTGTTAAAAATATACAACATTTCTTATTATAAAACATTTAAGTTTTAAATAAATCAATTATTTTACCTATATTTTTTATTTTTAAATTGCATACCTTAATATTATTAAGTTAATAACACTATGGGAGTCATAAACAAATATTACTAAACGTTATTAGTATTCAACAGGATATAATAGGTTTTAAATTATTTATTTGCATGATAATAGGTGAAAGAACTACTTACATCATTTGGTCAATTAAAAGCATTCAATTTGGTCAAGGACGCTGCCACTGGTTTAAGTAAAGGTTATGCTTTCTGCGAGTATGCAGATGTAGTAATGACTGATCAGGTAAAATAATTAACTTAATACTCAAAATAATACCTATTTAGTCATTGTTTGCAACAAAAATTAATTATTTAACTTTTGTAAGTAAAGGCCATAGCTGGTTTGAATGGTATGCAGTTAGGAGAAAAGAAATTAATTGTTCAAAGAGCCAGTATTGGGGCTAAAAATCCTGGGCTTAGTCAAGTACCTGTCACAATTCAGGTCCCTGGACTTACAGTTGTTGGAACTGCAGGACCTCCAACTGAGGTAAATGTTTTTATAATAACGTACAAAGTAACCATTTTTTTAAATTATTTATAATTATTTGCAGGTTTTATGTTTACTGAATATGGTAACTCCTGATGAACTTAAAGATGAAGAAGAATATGAAGATATTCTGGAAGATATTCGAGAAGAGTGTAATAAATATGGCGTTGTTCGGTCACTAGAAATTCCACGACCTATTGAAGGAATTGATGTGCCTGGTTGCGGAAAAGTAATATTAATATTTTATTATTTACTGATAGAATAAATGTTTGAAAAATGTTATCTTCTAGGTGTTTATAGAATTTAATGCTATTGTTGACTGTCAAAAAGCACAACAAGCTTTGGCAGGCAGAAAGTTCAATAACAGAGTTGTGGTTACTTCTTTCATGGAACCAGACAAATATCATAGAAGAGAATTTTAATTACAATAAATTTAAACTAATATTGAAAATATTTGAATTTATATAACATTTTTTAAGTTACAGAACTCCCTCAATACTGAATTATGACTTTTAAACTAGTTATATTAAAATTTAGATGCATGTTGTTGTTTTTTTTTGTAAAAGAATTTGATTTGACTTCTAGATTATGATAATGAAAAATACTTAAGAAATAATTCTACCAATTTAAATGGTTTTAAAACACATATATATAACAGACATTGTTATCTCATGCAAATAGTGATTAAGAGAACTCCACACAACATGTAATTTATCCATGAAAATAGTTTTGTGCGGAACTTAAGGAGAGTTTTCACAATAACCCTACCAAATTTTTACAATACAATTAAAAAAATGTATGTGTCTAAACGTTTTTATTTGTTCGTTGAAAATTATTAAATGTATTTAAAAAAAAAAAAAATACTGTGACACAAATATAGTTTTCCTCTATATAGTGTGAAAATTTGGTAAATCTATCGTAATAACCATTTTTTTTTTTTTTTAATCTCATTTATATACAACAACCATTGTTAGTACTGACATGGGACCATTTTTAAAATATTTTTAATTAGTATATATTGTCATCTTAGAGCAAAAACTCATTAACGGAAAAGTTTCAATATTTTTTTTATTACGCCATCTTATTTAAAAAACTTGAAGTCTATAATTTGTGTAGGTGCAACAAATATTAAATTATTAGTTAAAATCTATTTTTTTTTTAATTTTTTCACAAATTTACTAAGTGTTAAGTACAATTTTTAAAACTAAAAATGTATTTATCAAATATTGTTGTTTTGCCTTAAGCTGACGATATATTTAAGACAAAACATTTTTTAATTCCTTTCAAAATTTTATTCAAATTACTTATATTAAACTCCTTATGTAGCTGGTGTGTGGTGTTCTCTTAAGTATATTTTTATAATTGTTGGTAATACCAATTTTAATTTTAAATATACTTAAAAATTCAAGCTTTTCAGACCTGATATTGTTTGAATTGTGATGATATATATAACTAATATTATATTCAATAATTTTTCTTCCGTTTTTATTTTTTGATTTTTAATTTTAAAATGTTCAACTTCCACAAGAGCGAAAATTTATCAAATGATATTTTAAACACTGTCATTTATCTCCAAAAGATGTACTTTTTCCATTTTAATTTAATTTTAATTAATAAAATGTATATTGTATATCAAATGTGTAATTATTAATAACATGTATTATTATAGTTATTTGAATAATAATAATTAATAACTAATTTGAACAATGTATTAAAAGCAACTCATTTATTAACACAATTAACAAATTTAGTTTTTGTAAATTTTATTTTTGTTGTATAAAGTGTTATTATTTATAATAATTTACTTTTGCCTTTATTAAAATAATAAACATAAAAGAAAATAGTCAATAATAAAAACAGTATTACAATGAAATAGAATGTACTATTTAATTATGTTAGTTTCATGTTTGTATTGAATCGGTAGATAAGGTTACTGATTTTAAAGTCAAAGGATCTGTAAGTCCATTGTTTTTAAAAATTGAATATGATACTAATGCCGGATTGTATAAACAATCACTTAACATTTATTGAACCAATAATATCTGATTGTCCCTTAAACATAATTTAGTGGACTTTGAAGTAATTTATTTTACTATTACTTATTAGTAAATAGTAATACAGTATATTGAGTTAATTGCATTCGAAAATGACAGTGTATATAAAATATAAAAATTAATAATAAACTTTAAAAATTTTAACTACCTGCAAATAATGTTTAAATTACAACAAAATAATTGCTTAGCATATTATTCTTTGTTTATATTTTTTATTTCATCAAATTTAAACTCAAAATGCCTAAAAAATTTATGTTAATATATTTTTTTAGATTTTTAATTAGATTGTTAGAATATAACTTTTTATAAGAAACCTTGTTGAAGCTTGATTTAAATTTTTAATATATAACTATAAGAATTAAACATTTTATACATTTTGGCTATAAAACAATTTGCAAATGTTTGTGATTTCAATGAATTTTGATAAAATATCAAATTTAAATGCTTATAAAAATAAATTGTGAGTCGCGACAAACATCTTTAATATTTTTTAACTTTTATTAAAACAACTTTTGAAAAGAATCATGTATTAAATTGTCAAGCTTTCTGACCCAACAAAATTTTTTATCGATATTTATAGAAAAAAAAATTTTTCAAAAATTTATAAATATTTCAAAGAGTCAAAATAATTTTTAAAATTACACCATATCTAGAAAAAATTTAATATAATTATTTAGTAAAAGTTAATTAAAAGTATCTACGTTAATTAATTTTTAAATTGCAACAAAATAAGAAAATCGTTCCATGAGGAATCGATGTCGGTTTACGGATGAATCGAATACAAATGCCAAGAGGAATCGAGGAATCGAGGATTCGCAAATGATCGGTAGTGAGTACCGTGTAGCCCGAAGTAGCCAAGTCACTCAATGTAATATTATTTGAATATCCGTCAAACTGTTTACCACGGACAATATTTAAAACAAATATATTTGTAATTTGTCTTTTATATAATATATCTGTATTCTGTCTGTGATGTATACCGACACGGCTTTTAAATACTATTTTGTATAGTGTTCTGCAATTATGATTAGGTAATCAATTAGTACATATTCCGCCAGCGAGTTGTTGTGCCTATAACGTTGATATTATTTATTCCTATTGTTCGATTGTCAATTATAGTACCTTTGTCCCTTATGATTTATATTATGTAACGATGAATACATATATTCTGTACTCTATTATAATAAATACAAATTATAATTAACAGTGTAGAGTGTACTTGTGCATTGCGTAGCGGCTCTAATAGCCAGTGCCCAGCAGTAATACATACAAATAATATACAAACACAAATTGTATTATATAATGCTCAATAATATGTCTTTATTTGCGCAGTTTATAATTAATAAATTATTATTTATTATTTAATAGAACCTATCTCACCTGACATCTACTCCTTTGTGCTGACTTTGTTAATGAGTAACATAGAAATCGGATGGGAGGGGAGGGGGGAGCTTAGCCCCTCTTTCATAAAAAAATGAAGAGCTTTTTAGTTATGTGGATTTGAAGTCCCCCCCCTGAAATTTTACTAAATTTCCGCTTATGATGATCACCCAGTACATAATACCAAGGTTTATATATTATGTAAATTATTTATACAATGTGTCCCGGGGCGAAGTGACCGGCCGCCGTCATATGAAAGTATACCTAAAATGACGAAAAAATAACCTTTAAAGTGGGGGTCTAACTCTTTTTTTTTTTTTGAGTTGTGGGCAGTTTAAGTTTTTTTAAACCAAACCAAAACTACCACGGATTTTTTTATGTTACTCCGAAACTTTTCAACATTTTAACACAATTTTTTTTTTATTTTAAAGCTATTTAATTGTCCTTTCAACCAACATACGCAATTAAACCAAACTTATGTAAATTATTATTATTAAATTGAAAAAAGTAAATTTTTTTTATCAAAAGTTGG
>JACXSJ010001578.1:0-82799 GCA_014851325.1 Pentalonia nigronervosa
TATTGTTATATTCGTTGAGGCAAGCATTTAAATCACTAATATAGTGATTTAAACTGGCACAGTGGACACGTATTGAATAAATTAATATCATGCACGCCACAATAAATATAAAAATATAATTAAAATGGAAAATTTGAAAAATTATTATGAAATTTTATCACACGGGTAAAGAACTCTGTTTAACTAAAAAATGATGAAGATGATATATGTCTCCGTAGTGAGTGATATCATTAATACTTGTGCATTACTGTATATGATTAACTAAACTTAGGAACGTTATTAATCAATTTCTAAAATCCATAGATTTAAATTGATTAGTTAAACTGATTAGTTGAAATTTTTGGGTTTTAGAAATCGATTAATTATGTCCTTAATTTAAGTTACTCATATATAATAATGCACATGTATTGATGATATCAACCACTGCAGAGGCATAGTATCAGCTTTGTAAATTTTATAAAAATTTTGTAAACTCACCATTTTAATTAAATTTTGATATTTATTGTTATATTCATTGAGGCAAGCATGATGTATTGATGTTTATCCATTCAATATGTTTCCACTGTGCAAGTTTACTGATTTTTATAGATTAAGAAACCATACTATTACACAATACTTTTGAGTTATTTTTATGAATTGATAAAGGCTTCCGGATTCCCCAAATTATTGAACATGAAATTCCAGAATTATATTAAATTTGTGTATATTAATTTGTATAATATTTAACTAATATTTTCTACTTTTTGAAAACAGTTATCTTTTATGTATATTTTTTTTTTTGTATTTCTTTTCTGTTTGAAAAATCAGGTATAAGTTTATAATAACTGTCTTTAATTATACAGTTAGGATGTCGGAAGAGGCAGTTAAATCAAATAATAGATAGGGAAATTGGTGAAAATATTATTTGCGATTTTTATAGATGATGTGTATAAATTATAAAGGTGACTATAATTATCAATTTATTAGACAGCCGATTATGTTAGAAATTAGCTATGATAAGAATGATTTTGTTACTATTAATTCTCTTTCAACATTATAAGTAAAAATTGTAGAATAATTAAACCACTTGAATGTTTAAATTTGTAATTTTGAAGCATATCACCAGTTTTGTATTATTTTATTTTATATTCATTATACATAATATTTATTTTACTAAATTAGGAATATTGTTTATTATTATTTATGAATTACGTATGTGTAAAATGTATTTTGTTTTCTTTAATTCTGGACTCTATGAGAACTGTAATTAAATACTTCTTATTAATAAAATATTGTGCATAACAAATAATTAAATAAAAATATTCAGAATGGAAATTAAGCAGTGTCAACTTGAATTTCCTACATGTACTTCTGTTTGACTACATATTATATTAAAACACCATATCAATGAATGAATGATCAATTGTATTCTAAATACATGGTCTTAATAGTGTAATCAAAAAATCAAAAAATATATTAAAAAAATAATTTTTTATTGACATTTTAAGTTCAAATTTAGACGAAATTAGATAATTAAATGAAGAATAACGATATTATTTATTTCGTTGTAATTTAAAAACATTTTTTGTGGGTACTCGAAACAGTAAAGTATATTATGATGTTTTATACATTCAATAACATTACCAAATGCGATACTCTCTGCAAAATGAATTCAACCTACTACATTATTAATAAGAAAATGAATTATTTTAATAGCAATATCTTACCCTTAGATTAGTTATGTAAGCTGATAGACCGTCTTCGCTCAGAAACGTTTTTCGTATACAATGATATTTATCATTGAATACAAATTGAACACATCCATGAAAGTGACCTACTCGATATTTACTGTACAGCAGAGTGGTACCCACTTGTCGATTTTTTTTTTTTATTATCATCAATAAAAACTTTTCCAATCAGTCAAAAAACTTGAAAATTTAATATAAGGTTTCTCATAAGTTATTTAATAGTAATTCAAATTATTAAAAATACATATACATCATTTTTTTTTTATAAGCATTAAAAGTTCAAATTTTGATCAAAATTCATCAAAATATTGAAAAATTGCTAATAATTGTGTAGTTTAAAATTTATAAATTATTCAGTAGCTTACAGAAAACATTTTTTTATTAATATCTATCGGAAATAAATTAAGCTAAATGAAAAAAAATCAAATTCTTTAAAATAGATCTTAAGAACATAATATGTATAGAATACAATATAGTTATAATTAATATATTAAATAAAACTCATTCATTTCTGGCTAGCCAATATTCGGAGAAAATGTTTGACTTAAATTTCTACAAATTGCTAGTATATCTGGTACGGTAAATGTGATGTATTAACTGTGTACCTACATGTTATAATTATTTTTATTATAAAAAGCAGTAATCACATTTATTTATTGATTCATAAAAAAATATGCTTGTGCATCTAATATCTAAACAACAATTACCAAATTAATGACCAAGAAAATAATATTTTATATTATTATTATGATTAAAATTTAAAATTATAAACTGCTTTGGTTATTGTCATCTCACATGTCAATGAACAAATCGTAAACACAGACCTCTTTGATATTAAAAGTTATATTATAAATTATAATTATAATTTATAATTTATATTAATATATCAGCTGTGAAATTTTCAAATTGACCTACTACTATAATATCTATCATTTATGGCAATTGCCAAAATCGTTGCAGAGAACGAAGGCGATTAACATTTTTGTAATTTCTATAATTTCATTAGACAATGCTTATTAAGTGGTCATGAACAAAAAACATATTGCGTTAAGTACGGTTAAATTTTTTAAAAATTACAATATTTTCAGTTCAGATGAGTTAAAGCGTTCCACGTATTCTATCATATATTAGCATATTACTCCTAATTATTCACTTATAACTTAACACTGGCCATATCGTATAGGTAGTAGTGTAAATAAATTCATAAACAATAAAAGTTTAAAATTACTTTACATATTTAGATAATTGCATTGTGTAGGTACATAATATTATACATTATGAAAACGTTTATATTGCATCTTCAAGGTTTTTGATAAAAAAAATTGTATTTTAATACTTATCGGGAATAAACTATATCTATAAATTAAAATATATCAAATACTTTTAAATAGCTTATAATTATAAAATATAACATAATATGATATAAAAATAATTTGTATATTAAATATTAGTAGTTATTAATTTCGTGATCAGCAATATCGGAGTAAATGTTTGACTTGGAATCTTACAAACTGCTGGTATTTCTGGCACGGTAAATTTGATGTATTAATTGTATAATTGATATATATGGTATTTACAATTTCAATATTTTTTTATATCATAGTGCCTACTAACAGAATACAGAGGTAACCAAACATTTTTTTCAAAAATTCGAAATTTTATTGAAGGTCTTTCATAAATTGTTATTAATATAATTAAAAAAAAGTACGAGTATTCACAATAGCTTTATATGAGCGCCTGAAATTAAAAATTTTAAACAGTTTGTCAAAAATAATAAAATTTAAAAATTATTTTGTTGATGATTAATAAAAAAATCTTATTTTTATATCTTAGATTAGAAAATTTAATGCTCTCTTTACAAAAAAAAAATGAATTTTTTGTTCATTTTATCTGAGAAATTTTTTCTGTCCCCAATGTGTGTCGCACCCGAGGCAATTACCTACTGATGCCTCTCCACTTAAAATAGAACCCTGCATATAGGTTTATAACATACTATTATAAGAGGTATTTTATCATTTATTATTGTTCTTCACTTATAACTCAATATTGAGGTATCGTATAATGGTGTAGGTAAATAGATTTGTAGTAATAATAGTTTAAAATTAGTTAAACAGTTTAATAATTATATTGTGATTATAGAATCTTATAATTACACACAATGAAGGAACTTGTATTACGTTTTCAAGGTTTTTGGTGTAAAACATTTTTTATTGAAATTTATCAAGAAGATGTACAAAATAAAAATTTCAAATACGTTTAAATAAGTTAATTAATGGACATAAATTTTAAAGATGATACCTAATTATTATAAGTAATCTCATTTTTTGCTTGTTTTCTATAACACAATGTTTAAATATTAATATATAATTAATTGGTTTAATAAAAATAAACATACCATAATATTATACTATTACTATAATAATTAATAAGTAATAGAATAAATCATTGTATAAACTATTAAAATAAAAATTTACAATTATCAATGAGTATAATGTTATCCTGGCAGTAGACTTCTAATAAATAACTGACGTAAAGAAATGCTATTTTCATAAGGTATAAAACTAATAAATCCTTGTATAAAATATTTTAAAAAAATTGTTACATAATAACTAGGTGGATATTATAAAAATTAAACATTTAACGGATTATATTGAAATAATTATTAACATTATTTTTGGGCATAATATTTATCATGCCTTAAATTTTTATGCCATACGTAAATTGTTGAACATTATACTGGGTGTGTGTTATTTTAGAGATGGCATTCAACAATGGATGTCTTCAAATTGGAATAAAATCTCATATTCAATAGTTAACGTCACACAATAGCAAAAATAATCATAAATATTTCAAAGACATTTTAATCGTAGTAATATTAAAAGGTTGAGTTATGTTTGGCAGTATAAAAGTTCTGAAAGAGTTTTTCAATATGATTATGATCAAAATACAGAGGATAAAATATTAAACTTACCCCAATATTCTAATCATTTGTTGACTGATGTTAAATATTATTCTCATAATTTAAGTGAACATTATGTAGTAGGTGTGTATTCGAGTGAAGAATACGAGCATGTAATTCTATATGATGAAGATTTTGGCAAATTACAAAACAATTCCTGGTTAAATGGAGTTGTGATTGATGCACTGCTATTGATTTTTGTGAATAAAGAAATTGGTTATGTTTCTGTAAATATAAGCAATTCAATTTGGTCATGGTTCAATTGGATTCAATACAGGATGTTATTTTTACCAATCAATCCTAAAGGTAATCATTGGACTTTATTCATTATGGACTTCATCTTGGGTCGTGTATTTTATTCAATCATCTGCATCCAAAATCAGGTGATTTGTACTTACCTCACTTAAGAAGAATGTTGTTTTCATTGTGTAATAATGATAAAGCAAAATATTTACTGCATAAGATAGTTCTTAAAAAAATACAATATTCTTTACAGAATGATAGTAATAGTTGTAAATTTTTTTTTTTTTGTATTATTGTAGTGCATATAATTCAAATATTTACTCAGAGTTTTTCAACGGAAGTTAATGTAAGTACTTTAAGAAATATGTTGCAGCACTCATGTTTGATGTACTCCAATAATATAAGTGAAAGATGTATTATGTGTGCATAAAATAGGAGAGTAAAGTTTACTTGGATTAAGTGCATTAAATATTAGCAAAAAGTTCATGATGTGTGTATAGATGTACCCCTACAAATTGATAACTAGAGAATTAAAAAATAAAAATTTCATATGTATCTTATGTAATAAGTACATTAATGAAATGTAACTGTTGAGTTATATTAGTTTATACTAATGGCTAATAAAAAAAAAAAATTATTTAATTAATTATTTAAAAGTTATAAAATATAAAATAAAAACTAATATGAAATACAGATAAACAAATTAACGCATTGTTAGTGATATGTTAAATTAAATGTACAGTATATTGGAAACTAAGATAAAATTAGATAAATAATTATAAAAAAAATAATAGATAATATCTTAGTGTTAGCTTCGCCATTGACGGTTCTCAGTCCGTATGAGAAAAGAAGAAAGCACTTTAGAGAATTTTTTTGTAATTTTCAAGAGTTTAGGATTAATGATAATTCTTTTAATTTAAAACAATCAAAACTAATATATTAGTTTTATTTATTATTGTATTACTAGTAGCAAATTTCAAAAGTACAGAGGGCTTAAATATATTTAAATTGCATACAAACATATTATACTTAGTTCAGACATTCAGTGTTATGGAAATTAGATCAATTAATCTTGGGAAATTACAGGTTAGGTACTTAATGATACAAACTACTAAACATTTTTTATTGTATATGTGTATGTTCAATGTTATAATCATAATATTGAATATTTAAATACAAATTAATATGTTGTACACATAACTTGGCATAATGCTGAAGTGTTTATTTTAAATACAATAATACAATTATTTATAATTTATATTTTTCAGGTCCATGGGCTTTTGTTTAGTGGTGTTTACAGAATATATCCTCTTTTAAAAGAATAACTAAAAACTAGATATTATTATGAGTTCAAACCAATACAATTTTAGACTGAAGAAATTCTACTAAAGTCATAAGAAATGCAATTATAAATCTATCCTTATGAATTTATGATTGTTTATTCAATTTATTTTTAAAAAAAGTTGTATATAATGCAATATGTATTTTTAATCAATGAGTTGTATTAGTTATGATTAATAATCAACCTTAACTGTTTCAGATGGATAAAATATGCACAACTGAATGATAATTTTTGAAAGGGATTCTGATTACAAAATACGAGGAATATGTGAATTGCAAACAAACATATCAGACATTTAGTTTTATGGAAATTGGATATATTGATCTTTGGACATTGTAGTCAACTAAATGACAAAAAAATAGCATATTAAAGTATACAAATAAAAGTAAACATTATACATGTAATATTACATACCTTTTTTTTTTTTGGTACCAGCAATATGCTTGGCATCCGGAAGCGCCGTGAAGCAATACTTCGGATATAATATTACATACCTATTTAAATACAAACTAATTTGTATTTTGTTGTACACACTAATTTGTCTAATACTGAAGTGTTTATTTAAATAAATAGTGATTCACCAAATATGCTTACCCCTTTATTCTTTTACTTAAATACTATATTTCCAAATTTTTCTTTATCAAATAATAATCCTTCATCTTTACTATAAATTATTTATTACTTATTTTCTAAAAATGTTGTTGCATGTAAATAAATATTTAAATCAATAGTTTTTGAATTATTTATGTGTACCAAGTTTAATAAGTCCATGATATTGGGGATGAATTTGCAGTAAAAAAGTAGGATTCTTAGTTTTGAAAATTTAAGTTTTCTATCGCCACATGACACTCTTCAAGCAGTATAAAAAATCTGAAGAATTGGTAAAATATAATGGTTATTTAGTATACTTAAAAATTATAAATATTAGAACTTAAATAAATTCATGATTAACAAAAAATAATGAGTGCGAGCATGTTTGGTAAATCACATTGTATGTTTATTTATAATCAATGTATTTCATATGAACGTTATGTGTTGTGTTATGGCAGTTGAATAATATGTGATTTACAGAATATACCTAAGAAGACCACAAGTCTCTACCTCTAGATTATTATTCTAAGTCCATGGATTTAAGACTGTGAAGAGGTGTTAGTGAAACTATAAGTGCTCTAATAAATCAAATTATTAATAGGTATGGTTTATTCAATTCATTTAAAAAATTGTATTATAATTTATGATCAACTATAACTGTTTCAAATGAATAATACCTGCCACAAGCAAATAATAATTGAACTAATTGAACAATTTGATCATTTTTGAATGTGGTGATGTTAATGAAACATAAACATAAAATTATTGTTTAGATTGTAACAAATAAATACCTGTTTATAATTTTACTATAACCTTAAATGTTCTATATTCTATTACAATAATTATGTTTATTTATAATTATATTAAGTTTTAACAAAAAATTTAAGTGATCATTAAAAATGAAGCCTAGATTTAAACATTTTGTTTTTGTTGGAGTACTGTAATTACTACTACTTTTTATTTTTACTCAATTAACTTTAGTATTTCATTATTTAAACATATAATTGCTTATCAAATGTAATGATCTGATATCATGGTTAAAAAATTGTGTTTGACTCTACAATATGTCCCAAAAGTCCCATATGAATCTTAGTATTTCTGTGGCAAATTGGTTTAACATTTAAATGTGGTTTTTTTACAGTATTAGATGAGGAAATTCTAACTAAACGACAAAAGATTCAATTTTTATAATAAAAATGTCATGCAATTAAGTTTTTATATTTTTTTTATAATTAAATGAAAATTTACAAAGTAAAAGCAAATTAAAGGTATACTTGACACCTACTGGCTACAACTATATTATACTTTTATTATTTTTAAATTATACAAATTTATATTTTTATTTATTACTTTATTAGCTAGATTTATTTACTGTTAGCATTGTGATTTTAAAAATAATAATTAAAAATTATAGTTATAACTAATGAGTACCTATTTAACCTATTAATATGTATAAAATTAGATAATCAGTGTAACTTTCAATTAGCACGTAATGGCAACAGATACTTCATACAGAGTGACCACATTGTAATTGTAATGCCACATCCAATTATTTTTTTAGGTTTTAATTCCCAGAGTTTTAACACTAATACTAACCTCAAAACTTTGAACAATCAAAAAAAAAAAAAAAAAATGCCAATTTTATTTTTTTTTTAGTGTACAATATTTTGCAATTAAAAAAAAAATGGTTTAGATACAAATTACTCATAAATCTCGTTTTTGTACATGTACCGCACTGTCTAATACATAGTAATTATGTAATGTTAGATCTGTAAGTTTCTGTATGTCTTTAAAATTTGTCTCAGTATATGTAAATAAAATAAACATAAATTATCAACAAATAAATATATATATTTTTCATCAAATAACAATTCGACCAATAAATGTATAATGACTTAAATTCATATAAATTAAAAAAGTAAATTTCAATAGTATAAAAATAACTATCACTGTGAATTGAAACGCTCAATAACATGCTGTGTTTGTGAGACCAGCAAACTAAACAATATTTATAAAAAAATAAAATGTTTATAGGATATATTCGATACAAAGATTTGTTAATATAAAAATACATGTTGTAATATTCAAGCAAGGCATCATTTATAAATACTGACAATATTTTTCTTATAGTAGAATTAATTTTGAGCATTACAATAAATTTTCAAAACTATTATTAACAATAGTGACAAATAGAACTTCAATAGAATATTGTAACTAACAACAAAGAGTCACTTAGCAGTATACAAATTTGAAGATAACAATGATTAATATTAGAAGTGCATGCCAAAAATATAAAGCATTTATTTCATTGATTGTATCTGGACAATGTAACTATGCAATAAAGAATAAAATATGATGAAGTGCTATTGAACTTATCAGCAAAGAATGACCTTTATGTCTCGTGTGGATTATCTAATATAATTAAAATTAGAGACAAAAAGTAATATTTAACTAAAAAAAGCAAGATACTTTTTCAATATTCTTGACAAATTTTAATAGTTAAATGTAAATAAAACTTCTATAATAAAACATTTAAGTATAAATCTAAACTAAATAGTTTATGTAATATATTTATTATTTTGTATTTCACAAATATATTTTGTAAATAATATCTGTCATGAAAATGAAGAAAGTAGGTTTAGTTATAAGGAACCACAATATATTAAAATAAACTATATAAGAATTCAAATGCAATGTTGAGTATTATAAATGAAGATACTAAAATGAAAGCAGAAAATAAGATATGAATTATCAACTTTGATTGATTGTGTGCAAACTTGATCATAAAAGTGCAATTATTAAAATATAAATGGCATCTTATTCAAATAGATATAATATTAAGTATAAAAAGTATTTATAATAGAATAATAAACTGTAATTGCAGCGAAAGGTCAGACTTGTCAAACTGCACCAATTGATGCAAACAGTTTTTTTGTATCCCTGCACACAGGAACAAATCATGGGGTTAAAAAGTGAATTTTAGAAGATTTTAATAATATATTACTAAAATTAAAACTATTTATTTTTAAACAAATGCAATTATTTAAGGTGCATGTATATCAATATTAATGATTTAAATTCAATTCTGAATGAATGCTTTAAATTTATTGTAATATTTTGACATCATTAAATAATAAATTAAATTGTCTCTCAATTATTTATCCTTACGGTTTCAATTTAATGTCCAAATGTTCTTTCACACAATCCAAATACTCATTAGTATTCATGTACATTCCTTCTTTTACATTTTTTAAGCCATGTATACAAGCTGCAAGATCTTTAGTCATACGGCCAGCATCAACGCTTCCTACACAAGCTTCTTCCAATGTATCACAAAATCTATATGATCAGATTAGTATTAATCATTATGTTAAAACAACCAATGTTTATGAAATTTACTTGGCGAGTTCAGGAGTGTTATCAAGCTTTGCCCTGTGCTTAAGACCACGAGTCCAGGCATAAATTGAAGCAATTGGATTTGTTGATGTTAATTTTCCTTCTTGGTGTTGTCTGAAATTAATATAATATTGGTAAATTTACATACATTAAACCTTAATTAGCATATAAATTGTTACCTGTAATGTCTGGTGACTGTTCCATGAGCAGCTTCAGATTCTAATGTTTTACCATCGGGGCATACGAGAACTGATGTCATAAGGCCCAAAGAGCCTACAAATAAATACATTTATAAATAAACTGCTAAGGTATATCAATTAAAATAAAATTATCAAGAGTGCTGTTTCTACCAACCATATCCCTGAGCAATAATATCAGACATGACGTCTCCATCATAATTTTTACATGCCCAGACAAAGCCGCCATCTCCTTTTAATGCTTGTGCAACCATGTCATCGATCAAACGGTGTTCATACCAAATTTTGGCTGCTTCAAATTGAGATTTATAGTTCCTATAGATAAAATAGTTAAATTATAGTTCAATCCATAAATAAAAAGTGCACCTTTCATTATTACTTTTCAAAAATATCTTGAAAAATGTCTTTGAATCTTCCGTCATATTTTTTAAGAATCGTATTTTTTGTAGATAAATAAAGCGGCCATTTTTTCAACAAAGCCACCTTTTTATAAACATTTTATAATACTAATAAATAATAATTAAAAATAATTGATAAAATGTAAGTATAATTTGTTTAAACAAACTTGAAAACTGGAGTGCGCAAATGAGGCAATTGAATCGTCCAGATTATATATGGCCATAGCAACACCGGTGGATTTGAAATCAAATACCTTAAGCTTTTCTACTTGCCCTTTGTGATCAGTAAAAACTAATTCCAACTAGATAATCAAAAAAATTATGCTCATTATTATTGTCTTTTACTGCAAATAGTTCAACTATTTCCTAATATGCAGTCTGTCGCTATTTTTATTATTTTTTGTACTAATCATAAAATATATGAATATAGTATATGGGGTCTACCAACGGTTTGTATTCTAATATAACTGAGATATCTGCATCATTATGATTATCCTAATATTTATTATCTTAAACAAATTTATACATTTTATCTTAAAATATTTTGGTGATACATATTTTATTTTTATATCTCCTAGTGTAAATAAATGTTATAAAATTAATGATATTTTAGGTAAGAACAGTATAATTGGTTTGGAGTAATTTTATTGTATTAAAATGAGTTACTTTAACAAGTACAAAATATTATAATCAAATATTTTTAACTCTAGAATCCACAGTTATTAATAATTAAATCATTTTCTTTTAATTTATCATACCTAATATTATTTCAATATTATTAAAAATTAATTCCATGTAAAATTACTAAGATAAAATTGTATTAAACACCACATAGTTTACTTTTATAATGGATAAATAATGGTATAATCAGTATATATCACATATTGGGAGATAGCCAATAGTTTTAATTAGTAATTACTAACTTGGCCAGGCTTAGTTACTAAATAGTCAGTAGCTTTGTACTGATCACCATGTGCATGTCTGCCAATAACAATAGATTTCGTCCAACCAGGGACTAGCCTAGGAATAGTTTTACATATAATTGGTTCTCTAAACACTGTTCCGCCAAGAATATTACGTATTGTACCATTAGGACTGAGCCACATTTTTTTCAATTTAAATTCTATAAAATATAAGTTTTAATTAATTAATAGTGTTATAAAATGTAATTAGAAAATCAATCATTTTAATACCTTCAACTCGAGCTTCGTCCGGTGTTATCGTTGCACATTTAATGCCCACATTATATTTTAATGTAGCTTCTGCAGCATCTATAGTTACTTGATCATCAGTCGCATCTCTATTGGGTAAACCAAGATCGTAGTATAAGCAATCTAACTAAATGTTAAAATTAATTTAAAAAAATTGATAAAGCCAAAAAATTTTGTAAAACAAACTTTGACATAAGGTAAAATGAGTGTTTCTTTTATTTTTTCCCACATGATTCTAGTCATTTCATCACCATCCATTTCAACAATGGGATTTTTAGCCAAGATTCTTGTTGAAGCTGTGGCATCTAAAATATGACATGAAAAATAAATTATATAAATACATACTACCTAGTTAATACTTGTAAGCTTAGTTATTTTATAAACTTAAAACTATTTTCATTCAATATATAAAACGATATACCATAATATTATCGAATAACTTAGAGCTTTTGTGATTTGTATAATATCTAAAAGAATTTTTAATTTTATTGATTTTAAATTGAAATTATGATTATTTTTAGGTTTTTCAATTATAATTGTTTTATGATTAATTGTAATTATTTTTGAAGAAATACTTTTTTTTCTCTGAATATTTTTTAAAATTGTTTACATTATTTTAAGAGGACGTCTTACAATTGCATTATAAAGAAAATTATTCGTTCTGAATAATTCATAGAGAATATTATCTAGTGAAACTCTAAGGTTTTTTTTATATTTTCATTTTAATATTCACTAAATAATAATATTGCAGACTTCAGTGGATTATTTAGAACGTACAATTTGCTATGTAATGTATACTGTAAGATCGAGACAATTCATGCAGGATGCAGGTGTAAAATCCTTTTAAAAGTTGTTAAAAATAATGTTGCTTACTCTTAATGTTAAATTATTACAATACTATTAGTTAATAACTAATATACAATAGAATATTAAGTATTTATTACTTATTACCTAAGCATTAAAAAACAGATAATGTAAGTTAGATAATTTCAAGTGTATATTAATACTGACTATCTATATCATTAGTATAATAACAAATTGTGACCTATTTTTTTTTTCAT
This sequence comes from Pentalonia nigronervosa, assembly GCA_014851325.1. Taxonomy (NCBI): domain Eukaryota; kingdom Metazoa; phylum Arthropoda; class Insecta; order Hemiptera; family Aphididae; genus Pentalonia; species Pentalonia nigronervosa. Next base: position 13,126 of record JACXSJ010001578.1, read on the forward strand.
AGTGAAGTTATAATGTACACTTTGTAACTTTTGATTATCATCTACCTATAACAGAAATTAATTTCCGGGAGTCATAAGTAAAACAATAATTTTTTAAACTCTAAACTCTAATTAAAAATTACATATCTAGTTCCAAAAATCCATTCTAACAACAAAATAATAATAACTTTATATAAATGAATTACTTGTAATTAATATTCTAAATGTAGGTAATAGCATAAATTAATATTTTTACTTTATATGAATAGCACTTAAAAAAATACTATAAATCAAAATAAGATTCATAATAGTCTAAAAATCTAAAATATTAAAAAAATAAAAAAAAAAGTTAATGTAAAATATTGTTTTGATTTAAAAATATCTTTTTTATACTAAGTGAATGGAAAAGTATATTATTTTAAAGGATAATATAATAAATTTCAATTAAAATTAAATAGGTGAGTAACATTTAATAATAAAGAAGTATGATTTCACTTCAATGTATACATCTTACTGAATAACACAATCATTTATTACCTTTATTTATTACTACCTGTTTTTTTTTTTAGTTAAATACAAATTACAATTTTATCAAATATATGTTTAGTTCTTGGTACCCATATTTAATTTTAAAACTCTGATTCCCAAATTAAAATGCTCTCAAGAGTAGTAAATCATTTATTTATACAAAAATGAGAGAAAACTTGCATTTTCATCATATCAACACTACGGCTAATTAATATTGGGTGGATCAGAACTGTTACACCTACCAGACAATTAATACACTTTGCAAACCCATACTGACAATGAATGATTGATTTGTATGACGGATTAAAATTAGATTCATTAATAAATGTACTACAAGTAACATTTAAAATTGAATCTAAAAGTTTTACGACACCGTGTTATAGACTTACAATAGCGGTTGCGAGCCAAAGCTGTGGTCTTGGCGAGTCCAGCGGTCAATTCTAGTAACTTCTTCGCCATGATCCGGCCAATTAGCAGGTGGTTGTAAAACGACGTGGGACGTGGATTTAATTCTAGTCTGGGTCGACTAGAATCAGAAAGGCGCAAACGTCGAGCACGAGACAAACGAACCGGACGGCTGTAGAACGTAAAGTGTCGGCAAATGGCAATCGGCGCCTCGGTGGCCGTGGCGGTAGTCAATAACAACACTGATAGTCCGATTCCGGTCTGTAGTCGTATAATATAGAGTGTATTTGATTATTTACTTTTGTTATTACGTCATATTATCGTCTTCCAATGTACGGCCAGTCTTTGCTCAACAGTCGTGTTAAATGATTTCATTAAAAAATTACCGTTAATCATAAGTGAAATAATAATTGTCTTCTGGAAATTACGGTTCACGTTATCACGGTACACTGTTGCAGTCCACACAGATATTGATAATTATTATCTTTAATCTTTATCATAGTACGAGTTGTTTTTTTTTTTATACAAAATACGTCGGAGCGATTATTGGTTGATAACAGACTCTGATCATATTATACAATATGATCTAAGATAACAGGTATTAACCAAGACCAGCGTGACCTGCGTGCACAGACTTCTATATAATAATAGTGTACTGTGCACTGTGTAGTATTATAACAGAAGTGTGTGCCTGCGCGGCATGAATGAAACTCGTAGTCGAAGAGCCATGAATAAATTACTGTCTCAGAATACCGACCATTTGGTACAACATATTAACATCAATTGAACACTAGATTAAATTAATAATTCACGTTTTGGAACACCAGACAAAATATGACAGATCCCAGCACTACATATACCCCCCATTGGATATTGACCAAATGGCGGTACGGACGTAAAGTATAAAATTAAAATCCCGACTAATGAACTAAATGAAATCGAAATATTATGTCTTTTACAGTTCGACGAAATCAATAATAATAATAAAAAAAAACTAGTGAAGCGGCTGCCTAATACTTGCCTAAACGGTTAGATATCGACGGCATCCTACGAAGATATCGACGGCAGTCGACACATTTTAGAGTCGTATTCGGTAACATTTATACGGCTTGTACGATTCTGAGTAGGATGATACTTCGGTTAGACAGTGTAATAAGTTGTGTTTTTTTCTCAGACAACGCTTTTTGTGTTGTTCTAAAAGTGTTTGTGTTTGGGAATTTTTATACAGCTTCTATGATCATTAACAACGATCGGAAAGCTTGCAGATGGCAACTAATCAAAGTACATATTATTATGTACCTATATTAATATTATGCATACACAATAATACACCAAGAAAAAATAACTATATTATAGGTAGGTATTTTGATTATCATTACACGACGGCATATACAAACTACAAAAAAAAAAAATAGTGGGAAAGTGGGTACCTCCATTTGCTGTATAGTATATTCGATGTCATTCATCTTATATTTGTTTTATTATTAGTTAAACAGTGGGTTGGATTAATTTTTGCCAAGAACATTTCATTCGAAATAATTTAAAAGTTTCAAGTATCTACGAAATTATATTTTTTAATTACAAAACAACAACTAAAATAGTTATTCTATGTTTAAATATGTAATTTAGTCCAAATTTGAACTTAAAATATCTATAAAAAAAAAAAACAGTGTTTATATATTTTTTAGACTTTTTGGTTATAACATGAACTACTGATGAAAAACATTGTTTTAAATTGTCAAGCTTTTTGATCTTGTGATACATTTTTTATCTCATTATATTTATTTTATAAATTTATAGAAAAAAAACTTAAAGGAATTCAAAATTTCAAATATCTATAAATAGCTCAATACTAGTAAAAATATTTTGAAATTGTTTTCATGTATGGAAATTGATAAAATAAACATTGTAAAAATTCCAAGTATCTACAGTTAAACGTATTTAAATTACAACAAAATAAGAAAATCGTTTCATGAGAAATCATTAATTTACGGGTGAATATCGAATGTTGTAAAAATTTGAACTTCAAATGATTGTAAAAAATTATTGTGAATTTGTGACTATGTATTTTTGATAATTTTTAATTTAATGGTATATGAATAAGTTGTGGGGACCTTGTATTAAACTTTTAGACTAAATGAAAACATTTTTATCGACATTTATAGAAAAAAACAAATTTAAAAACTTGAAGTGTCTATTAATGGTTTAAAAACAATCAATATTTTTTAAAAATTTTATCTTTAATAGAAAATAATCATATAAACATTTGATGAAAATAAAAAGTATCAAATGGTTATTTGTTTTTAAATTACTACAAAAAAATAAAATCGATTTGTCAATAACAAGTTTTGCGTAAAAATTCTAGTTTTTCTTAATTTTTATTTTCTATCTTGACGCTTTTGAAAACTACTGTGGATTTTTTGTTTTGACCTTTTAAAAGTATTAACAAGATCTTATTTTCTACCAGAAACGGCATAAACCACCCTCAAAGTTGAAAATCTAAACATTTTTTTTTAACTATTTTTCGTGTATACAGATACACAGACACAAAACACATCATTGAAAAATCAATACACCATTCCTTTCTCCATTCAGAAACTAAAATAATGACATTTTTAGTACTTATATTTTCATAAAAAATCATTAAAATTTCAATTAATGTACCAATGGCATAAATGTATCTAATGTAAATACCTAAACTCATTTTTATTTTTTTTTGAAGTCTACAGAATGCTTCAAAATAATATTTATGCATAGGTAATACACTAATACCTAGGTATAATGTCTCCGCTAAGTTTAGGTATAGTTTGAACATAAATCATTGCAACAGAACCACGAATATACCTTATATATCTTAATTCGTAAACAGAACAAAGCTGCAGGAATTTCATGCACAGCTATGATTTAAAAAAAATATAAGACCTTTCAATAATTAAAATAACATTTAAAATGATAAATTAATGTTTTATCGTGATTAGCGTGATACCGTAATATCCGTCATCCAATTAAAGCTGAGGAATAAAATGTATTATTCCAAGATTAAATTATACGGTGAATTACACCGAAGTTACTTATATAATATCAACTATATTTACCTTATGTCGAAACGACGTTATTATACTTTATTTGCATAGTTATAAATTTACTTTCTTATAAATTTCTTTTGTTCTTGTGCTGTTCGTGTTTAAAAATCGATTTTTTTTGTATAACGTGTTATATGTTGCATATATCTACCTAATAGTTTGATAACTACCTATTTATATACCTCAGTTTATTGTATATATGTATGTGTAAGATGTAATAGTAGGTTCCGAGTTTAAAGTCGAAAGTAGGTTTGTACATACATTATACAGCATATGTATAGGTATATATAGTGTGTATACATAGTTTAATATTTTATCTGTACATTTAGTACACGTTAAACCTATTATAAAGTTTCACACGGTTACCTATTTCAATGTTTTTTATTCTAGCAACGAATAGATATTTTATTTTTAATTGATTTATATTTTTAAATAATTGTATACAAATTATTTACGCATTATTGAGAAAATAAATGTATCGCAATTTAAAGTTTACTATATATGCCTATATATTACATTGTTTACGCGCATCTAAAAAATATGTTTATAATTAAAGCAATGGTTATAGACCAAATTCTTCAATAAAAATAGTTATGCATTCATGACAAGATAAATACATACAATCATTATTGAGTCGTTATAGGTTGATAGAGTTGCACATAAAAAACGGTGTATTATACCAATTGACAGTTATATTTATAAAGTTTAAAGGGTATATTAATTGTTGAAAAAAACATGTCGTTTATAAAAGGATTCTGAATAAAATATAACAGTATTAATTATAGTGAATTAAAAAAGAATATTTGAAAACTATGCACATTTTTCAATGAAATTCAAATAAAATGTGTGTATATAGTTCAAAGTATCTATATCTAATATGAAAAGATGTATTCTATAATTATTATACTGTAAAAAATACTTCAATAACATGATTGTTAATATAACTAAAATATTTTTAAAAATACCACCTTTTTCTATATACTAAAGTTTTTTAGAATTAATTTTATCGAATGTTATGGATTTTCAAGAATTTATGTCTTACCTAAAACATAGTATATAGGTACTGAAAACATTGTACTTATTCAATATTATAGTCACGCGATTAAACGTAGAACATCGACGTCAAAGTATACGCTTATTCCGTATTCGTGCATTTAAAGAAAAGTATTAAGTATCCGATAGCAACAATTAATACTTAATTTAAGCATCAGCAATAGTTTTATAATTTTTAACTAAAAAAAAAATCGAATTATTCCAGATATTATTTTATTATATACCTAATATCTATACTTTGATTAAAACCCAAAATAATGCGTTTTATACACCATAATATTATATTACAGGTTATGCAGCCCACATTATACTATGTTAAAGTTATTTTTAACACATTGATTTTTAAATTCCGACAGTTCATAAATTCTATTTTAGCACACGTAAAGAAACAACACGAATCAAATATTAAAAGTTATAAGACACAATAATATTATACAACAGCAAATTGCTTGTCGAATAAAAATTAAAACGCAGAAGAAAATCAAGGAAACTTCCAAGTTGTAAATCAAAAAAATTAAAACGATTAAACGAGTTTATATTTTAGTTTTTATAAAGTGAGTCAATATTCGATCCTATAAACATGTTAATATATACAGAAACTAATAACTAACAATAATATTAGGTTTTCTATTCAACCAAAATAGTAAAATAACCAATCCTCCGTGACGTTTAATTTTAAAAATATTCGCGAATCGTAAATAAAAGGGTATATAATTATTGCAGTGAAACTGTATAATATTAATTCCATTAAAAAAAAATTCAGGTATTCTAACGAGCCATTCTGTCAATGATGAAATGTCAACGACATAATTCATAAATCGTTGAAAAATTAGTAAAACTGTAAAATTAGTTGTCTATTGTCTATTCCGCATGCAAACTATAATCAAAAAATCATACATAAACACATAATAATAATTGTATATAATATATTATAATATTATATTTTAACCTTCAGTGAATTTCGAATATATGTCAAAGGCAGCAGTTTAAAATACCACTTTATATATTGTTATTTATTGAACAATAATTGTACATGTTTAGTAAACATATTAAATATACATAGGTAGTAGATATTTTTTTTTATATAATTCAGTCCGTATATGAGACACAAATTTTAGAGAAATAAAATAAAGTTAATAACAACAAAAAAAATTTCAAAAGCTACACGATTATTTCTATACAATTGTATGTTTATATATATAAGAGCTACACTTAACATATTATATACCTATATGACTACATTTAACACGATAAAAAGGAATATAATGTACTTATATTGTATTTACACGTTATATGACGTATGTACCTATGTATAAATGTAATAATATATTTATATATGAATACCTTATGTTATAATTTTGATCTTATCACATAGTTGTTATACTTTAGATTTTAGTTTAATTTCAAATGATCGAAATATTCTAAAAATAAACGGTTAGATTGTCTTCTCTCCTCGTTTCTTCGACTGGTGTTACACTGACGCTCGGGTCGATCTCACGCTAAACAGAAGACAATACAATAAAATTAGGTGTCATAATTGAAAAAAAATTAAACCGTTGTCTTATTAATAATAAAATAGATTGTTTTACACGTCTTGGTATCGCGCTGTACGTATTATATACACTTTATAGTATGTACCTTCTGCTCAGCTGTTGTTGTCTGATGTCTATACAAGAAGGTTTAAACATATCGGTCGTTATGTTTATACCTACCTATAATAGCAGACAAACCTACATCGACGATATGCGTAATAATGTTGTAGAACATAATATCATATATAGATACATATTACGATGAATAGAACTGAAATGTTGTTTATTTCAACGGAAAGTATTTTAAATATCCTATAAATAATCAAAAAGAAAATGTGTGTTAATATTACGAATAATAACTGTCGTTTGCATATTTGCTAATTGAGCCACGCACAGCGTTAACATACGCATTACAGTGATTATTTATTGAATATAATAATATGTAATAAGTAGGTATCATTATTTATAATATCGGCGAATTTAAAATAAAAGTTTAAATGTATACTACATATATTATACTCATATACAATAAAAAAACGTTTCCAAAATTGCACATTTTCTAAAAATAAATACGTACCTAATATTTAAATTTTTAAGCAGTTTTAAATTAGGTACCTATCTAAAAACCTTATTCACATAATTGTACACAGCTGCGTGTCGTAAATCACAAAACATTTAAGTATAGTTTCACCTTTACCATTATATTATTAAACGTACGTAATAGGTAGATTGAATTCACAATACCAAACTTGTAATTATCCGATACTTATACAACGTAGGATAATCAATGGTTAAATAAACTTAATTGTTAAATTTATTTTACTTTATAATTTCACTAAAACATCTAGTTTCGTCCATTGACTATAGTGGTATAGCCTGTATGTATAGATAACTACCTATTGCGTACAACTTGTCGTCTCAAACTTAACTTTCTATATTGCTTTTGGATTAGCTGTTTTAGTGTTTTGACTGTTTTTGAACTCAACAATTTAGAACAAAGAACTGCAGCAGCGGTCAGAGTAGTATAATTAAATAAATGTACCTGCATAGTTAACGAACGTTATGCTTTGATAACTTGGTTAATTTATTTTACGTTACATGCTACTAACCTTAATGCATATTCTAATTTTTGTAATAAAATGTTAATCAAGCAAATTATTCTGAGATACAATTTGATTAAGAAAAAAATAATGATAATATTGTAGAGAACGTTAAGGGCGGTTTCATGTTCGACCTCAATTTCTAAGCTAATACCAACGTGTATGATAGTCTGCAGAAGAATTAGCAGTAATTTTGAATTATATTTTATATCCATGTTACTCTGAAGTTAATGTTATTCCAGAGTTTAGAGAACCACTTATATTATATATCGCATACTTGAATATACCGGCTTTTAAGTTTTCTCTACATTTAAAATAAACAAAATATTTTTTAATTGAACACGTTGGGTTTATACCTAGATTGATAATTAAACAAATAATTTTAAATTCTTAATTATTGTTGTTACACTAATATATTATATAATCAAATGTGGTAATGTTATCGTTTAAATTTCAGTAGAAAATGTTTATAGTAGACCAAGTGCAATATTATTCGACTTTTAAAAATAATAAATATAATAATGGAATATCAAGGCTAAAAAAATAAATAATATGTTTGTATACACGAATTTTTCAATTTAAACAATTTATTATTCATAAATTTTTGTTTTATGGGCATATAAATTGCATAGATGTATTATGTACTTAGAATTAGAGCGTTTAGAATTCATTTTTCTCAATTATATTCAAAGAATAGTATCAATTTACAGTCTATCATAATATAAAATAAAAACTACTTGTTTTTAAATATTCAATCGGACACTTTCCACGTGTTTCTCAGATATAAGTTTTCTATTACCAGCTTATTATTTTTGTTTAAAATTGATTACTAAATTATTTATACGTTAATATCATACGTATCTTATTTTGATTTATTTTACATACCGTCATGTGAGCACACGAATTACGATCGTCCCAGCTAAGCTTCTTAACACGTTTAGGGATAGCCTCGGTGGGCCAGTGGGGCATTCTAGAAAATCTGCTCACTGGACTTGGCGTGGCTGTGGTCGTAGTGGTCGAAGAACCGGCAGGTGATCGACCACCGCCTCCACCACCCCTGGGCACTTGAGGTGGAGCTGGTGCAGGGAACTTGTGCCTAGATCGAGGAAGTGTTTGCTGGACTGCGCCCATTTTAGCTCGACTATTTCCATTAGTTGTTCCAGGAAACATTCTGGTTGCTATAATTTTCAAAAATTATGGAAACAAAAAGTCAATATTATATTATATTAACCGAGTATATCAATAATTCTCATTTCACATGATAAAATAAATAGAAATGTATTTAGTCCAACAATAATGTGGTATTTTACAGAACATAGGGTATAATTCGAATAAATTCTTTATTATAAGTTTATAACCTATTCAATAAAAAAAAATGGTTAAATTAATTTTTATCCAAATAATTAAAATAAACAATTGTTTTCAAATGATTTTTTGAATAACAGGTTTGAAAATTATCTAAATAATTGTAAAAAATGAATCTAATATAATATTATTTAATGAAAATGTACCCAACTCTGGTATTTTATCATTTAAATTTCAGGTCATACGGTTATGTGGAAAAAATACAAACTTTTAACTGTCGCAGTGTATAAAGGATCGGTAGAGTCTTCTTTTGGATTGAATAATGGATTTTGCATTTTGGTACCGACTCCAACTAAACGCTTTTCGTCATATATCGGATTAGTACGTTTAAATCCTTCAAACTTAGTGCGCACGTCGAAATTTGTCGCAGTTCCAAGTTTTGGTCGTTTACTAAAAGAAGAAATGGTTCAGTGATAAATAAGTTAGAAAAATGTTTTTTTTTTTTTTTTTTTTTATCACGAATTAAATCAAATACTTTTTTTGAATATGAACGATCAATGCTATTATAATTAAACTGAGGACACCCAAAATAACTCCAAATATTATGAATACTGTAGAGCTGTTAGCTGATGTCCGACCAGCAGATCGGACAATCGTGTCTGGTAAATGTACAATGACGGGCACCGAAGCCTATGAAAAATTTAAAATATTATAGAACAAGAGTTAAAGAAAATATATAAATCGAACACCTACTTGTCTCGGAGGAATTCCAGTGTCTGTAGCCACAGCTACTAAATGTGCCGTGGAAGTATTAAGATCTGATAAATCGCCTAGTACAATATCTCCCGAATCTTCAATTGCAAACATTCTAAAATATGAACAAACATTAAATTTAAGTACAATTTCAGTATAAAATAATTGCATTTATTATTTTTGATGTGGGTTAGTCGATTATGTTAGATAGGTATAGTATACCTATGATAAAATTATGTTACACATTGTTTATACCTAGATTCTGGGCCTCGCAATGCCAAAGTAACACGATCACCACGATCACCGTCTGCAGCTTCCACCTTACCAATTACCGTGCCCGGCAATAATTGAGATAATGATACATCTGGCACATAAAACTCATATTGAGGATATCGGAATCTCGGATCCCAATCGTTAACGTTCAGTACAGTGATGTTGACGAATGCAGAAGTATTCTGAAAATCACGGTTATATGATTTATATGAAAAAAAATATAAACATTATTTTTATGTACTTTTTCAGAAGTCAAAACAAATATTAATAATAATAACAACTATAAATATATTTAAGCATTATAGATAATCATCTAGCAACTTTTTTCTGTCAACTTGGAGTCACTCGACAGACCATTTGAACGCAATTTTCCAGCTTGAATTCTTATTGCACATTAAAATTAAAGTATACGAACCTCACAAACCTAGGGTTGTCATAGCCAATGTCAAAATTGTTAAGATTTTGGTCATACTAAAGTATATTGTAAATGTATCTCTCGATGTGTTCGATGCGGTTACATGCTCAACACTTTTTATCTTACCTAACCTTACACAAAGACCTTGGTAGTAAAACAATAAATTAAGGAATTCCTCAACATTTTTCGCTTAACCTTCTTATGAATCAGAAATATTTTATAAACATTTCTTTACTAGAGTAGAAAACCATCAAAATTCATTGATAGACGGCTTACATATCCCATTATTTCTGGAAATCTTCGTCGTAGGTTTAAAACAAATTACGGTGTCGTGATTTTCTAACTTAATCTCTATTGTATCCTAAGCTAAGTATCACTAATTGGTGGCTCCAAAATCACGCGATCCCAATAATTATTTTATGACATACCTCACATATTATGTAGGTTCATTTTACACTTAATGTGTAGAATGCATATTTCTCATTAAAATAATGATACAAAAAAAGCATTAGAGGTACACACAATTCACAATTTAATATGTAACAATACATTAGGTGCATATTATACATTTATACCAAGATACTTTACACGATTATACATGGTATAATTAACTATTATATGGTGAATGGTAAATATTTTTTTAACATGCCATTCGTACCTACTACCTATATTGGCCATACCTACTTATGTCAAATGACTCAAATAATAAAAATATATTTTACATATTACAATAAGAAATTATTACAGCTGTAGAGTAAACTATCAACAAAATTTAATTTAGTTCAATCAGTAGTCAACTGATCAGTTAACAAAATATTTATGTATGTTATTATAGACTTTAGCAAAATTAAAAGATGTGCTGTCCAGTTATCCAAAAGTTTCAATAAATTTGAAATATTTCTAATATGTTATCATACAAGTTGGTACAGAATAAAAATACTGTTAAATAATAAATTATAATATAGATTGAAAAATGTCCAATAAATTTTTGTAAATCAGGAAGTGTTTTGGAAAAAAATAATAACAAATTCTTAAAGGAAAAAGAATAGCCGTTGCACCTGACATATAAAATGCAGTTTCAAATATGTACGTCAACCGGAAATCTCGGTATGTTTTGAAACAAACTGACCTATCGAGACAACGTCACTAACCAGTTTCGGCCTCAGAATCATACACAATAGTATATCGGAATATGAGGTTAAAGTTTTAGACAGAGTTCTTAGCGGTAAGAATTCGGTTCACCAAAACCAATCGTAGTATAAACAAAACGCAGTTTGAGACGATCAAACGGAACGTATGGTGGGCAGAACACACGTATTAACCGTATTATATTACTCCAGTTGTAGTCTTCTAGATATAAATATCATAAATTATGGACAGGAATTTGTTTATTGAAAATATAATGTTTTACAATATCAAACAAGTACCTACCATAAAACTGTCGGTGGAAAAAGCATAGAACACATAATTGTCAATCGTTTCGTAATCCAGGGGTTTTTTCAAAACGATATCGCCGTTGATCGAAATCGAAAATATGTCCGTATAATTGCTTAGCCAATACTTCAGCCGCTTGTCCTTTGGCTTGTTGGTGATCACGGTCAGCAGGACACTATCCAACGGCACGTTTTCTAGCACTCCTGCCTGATAGTGGTCTTGTAAAAACTGTAGTTCGCGAAGTGATGTACCCGGTCGGCTTATGGACAACGTGGCCAGCGCGTAACGATCGGCGTTATCGAACTGTGTGGCCTGAAATAAATATGATTTTTTTCAGTCCGGTAATGTCTTGCGCATTGGTAACCTTGCAATGCGGAGTTGACTATATTATAGGTACATACCCGAATGACCATAGTGACCGGTTGCAGTAGATCGTCTTCTGGAATGGCACGTTTGACAGTAACACTACCCGAAACTCTGTCCAGTTCAAAGTATCGAGAGTCTTGAGTATCTAGATAATTACGACACGATAAGAAAAAAAATTGAACATTTAACATATATATTATGTATAACAATTTATATCAAATCCGATTTTAATAGGTACCAACCAGAATTCAGGGTGTAAAAAATATTAGCGTTTATTCCGAGGTCTTGATCGTATGCAGCAATTTCTCTTGGAAACACCCTAAGTTTTGTGCCCTGGTTATGTGGAACAAAAAACACGGTATTGTATTATAAAAAATATAACTAATAATTTTGATCATGCCTGCAGTGAGCTTAATGCATTTCCCGTGTGTTTAATTCGTTATTATACATAGAAGAATAAATTAAATACGGCAAAAATTGTCTTGCACATTATTATATTACAATGCGTATGCAAAAACGTATTACACACTGAAAATTGACAAACATGAATTTTAAATATACTTTTTATTTTGTAAAAGAATAAAGAATAATAACGATTGATTACATTTTCGTATATTAAAAACGTTTCGCTAATTTTTAATGCACATATTTTTAATGCTTTAAAAGTATACATTAAATTCACGGCCTCGGTTATAACCATTCTACTGAAAAGTTTTCGTTTAAAATTTTTCGTACTTTGACAGCATTATCAGGTAAAGTGACAGTATATCTTTCGTCGTAAAACTTTGGATTTTGATCATCTGCGTCAATGATGTTAACGAATATGATTGTATCTGTGTATTGCGGTGGATTGCCTTGATCCTAAAACAAACAACGCAAGTCCAGTATCAAAAATCATATGAAAATATTATTGTACGGTATAGTATTTATTATCTGTCATTAATCGTTATAATGTGTAAGCGATAAGTACAAAATTACCTGTGCTCGAATGCCAATGGTAAAATTTGAAAGAGTTTCGTAGTCTAACGCTTTTCGTAACACCAGAGTTCCTTCTAGTCCGTTGACGAAAACGAAAAAGTCCTGTAATAATCATCATGGTATATACTCATAAATATGATTACATACATTTTCAATCTACCATGCATCTAAATATTAACTATCTTTACTCAAACATTGGTCCAGACTATGGAGTATAGTAAAAATCTGGGAAGGTCCAGCTTTTTAAAAAAAGTCCCACAAAACCTAAATTTTTTAATCGTATATTTTTACTATACAAGAGTCACATATTATGTTATTATCAATATTTTTTTTATACTCAATTTATTTATGAACACTTTGAACATAAAATCCTTTGGCATACGTATAACTATCGTATATCTACTTCAATTATTGAATTGAATTAAATGAAGTTTCTCCGATGAGAAAATTATAAAGTGTGTCTATATGTGTTTGGAAGTGGGATACGGCCTATTCTACTGGATCTGTTCTTACTCGTATCATACTTAGTGATACCTATATTTATACTATGATAAATAATTATATTACAGAGGTCATCAATTAATATTTTTGAAAGGCTACATTAGGAATCTGGAAATATTTTGCGGGACATTATATTATAATATTATAAAATTGTAAGTAATGAAAACATAATTTACCATTATACAAATATTTGAATCAATGCAAAATAAAAATTATTTATTATTATAATATAAATAAAAAACTGTCTAGTCGGAAAAATGGCGAGTTTTGTTCTCAACTAAATTACTTAAAATTGGATATATGATTTAGTGCACGCTATCTTCACTATCATTTTAATGATAGTGTTCAATGATCTCAAAAAAAGTCTAAGCGGGTCAATGGTAATTGGCGGACTGGCGTAAACGTGCAATCGGCAGACGGTTACCTCGTAATTCAAATATAGTTTAAAATTAATAATATGAGCGCTAAGATATACTTTGCGACCAGTTGAATATCTACTGTTATTGGTAAAAACTAATGAACAAAAATTATAAATTACAACACTAGAATACGTATAATATTATCGGTTTTTACATTTTTTTCCTAATCTGCATGCCGGATAAAATTCATTCGAGGGCTGCCATGTGATGACCCCTGATATATTAGGTACTGACATCATAAAAATCATATAAAATCTATTTTCAACTACGCGTTGTACTATAATAATTATAATATATAGGTGACCGGTTCGTTTACATACATATAATATGTATAACATACCTCCAGGATCGTTTTACTCCCGCCTATGAAAATTGGCTGCACAAAATACACAATCGTCGTATATATAGTATAATATAATATCGCGAGCAAAGCGTTTACGAAGCGGAGGAAAAAAATTAAACACAATATTATAATCAGACGGTATATATAAATAAAATATAATTTCATGTCGAACAAGCCATGAAACATAAATAGGCACAATATCATAATAAGTATAATAAACAATATATAATAAATATAATGTGTTATTCAGTAGCAATTCGAATAAAACATATTTTATTACTACTATAACGTTGCGTGTCGGTTCGATAAACAATAAATAGATGTTGGACTTACTGAATGCGGTCCCGGAAGCACGGTATAGTGTACGGTGGAAAACGGACCTAATTGATCGGCGTCAACGGCTTTGATGCCCTGGAGCACTCTGGTCCCGACCACGGTCACCTGTAAATACGCGAGAAATCGGTTGAAAACAGAAACAGAGTAATACAGTAGCGCCGAATTAGAGATTCGAGTCTGGCCATGACCATGCCAAATTTTTTTTTTTTTTTTTGGCGGGAGAGGGTGAATCTGATGTACGAGTAATAAGCGAATTAATCTTATAAACTATAAATTATAATACTGTCCATATAATAATTATTATTATTTAAGTAGATACTTATTTAAATGAAATCGAAGAAAAAGGATCATGACGTATTCACTTTTTTTAACTAATGTAATACGGATAGATAAACATGGCTCACGAATCACGGTATAAAAACAGAGATTTATCAACCATCGAAATTTAAGCATGCGTATTATAACATAATATTATACATTTATATTTTCCACATCGGGAGACCTTAGTTCTTTAAAAATAATTACTCCCCTCCCCACAAAAAAAAAAAACTCATTTCTATAAGATAATTAATTGTTGTAGGGGATTACTAACATAATGGTGGAGTGGGTGGTAAATTGTAAAATATATAGTGGCTGTTGACCAGATCATTCAAAATTTTGTTCGGCACCACTGGAGTAATATATATAAACTTAATGGCTAATACCTATGTTAGCGTATAATATATTGTATATAAACAACGATAAAAAATCGTTTTAAATGAAATCATTCATACCTCGGATATATTGAGTACGTAAGGGGCATTAACAAATATGGGAGCGTTGTCATTGGCGTCGGTGACTCGAATGCTCACGGGAATGGCAAAGTTCTGAAACACACAAAGTTTAGGTACACAGTATAATATTATTTTATTATTGAGTTTATTCTTTGCTGGAAGTCTTTAAAACTGCATGATAATTTATCGCAGTCTTATTATAATAGTATAACAATCATAATTAGGGCAATGGTATGACTTAGTATTTGTTTATTGATTTTCATAGTATTGTTTTTCAAGTACATGATTTAGACATCGACAAAATCATAAATCTATTTAATTCAATTTTATCCTTTTTAATTTTTTTTTAGTTTTTTGTGCATTTTTACCAGTTTTATTGAATGTGAGGAATTTCAAGTTATTTTATTTTTTATTTACGTATGAAAAGTATTTTGATAAACTTTTCTTCGATGGATATAATTTGTACAGTTATATTATACTTACTTACTATACTACTATAGTAATTATTACTTCCATCTAAGACTTTTAGAACTATAATATAATAATATTTAAATACTGGTTTTGTTTAATACTATATATTATAAAAGGTGGGTAAGTAAGTGGTTGCTGATATACAGTAGACATTCTGTGGGTCATTATAATATATGTGTTAAATTCGAATTTAATGATATAATATCATTGTATACGAAAAATGATTTTAAGCGAAGATGGTCTATCAGCCTATATTACCAAGTGTATTTTATGATTTAATAATAATTGCTTTTAAAGTAGTTTAAATTTTCAATTAATAATACTGTTTATCTTTAGTCTATTAGATTTTTTGGTTACAGAATGAATTTTTTATGAGAAACCTTGCATTACATTTTCAAGTTTTTGAATAAGTGGAAAAGTTTTTATCGACAATAATAAAATAAAAATAAAAAAATTCGAAATTTTTTACGCTTACAGCTCAAAAAGAGTCAAAATATTTTGAAAATTTTAATTTATAGAAAAGTATTCGGTGAAAATTTTATATATTTACTGTTATTTTATTTTTGGGTTACATCAAAAAAACAAAATCGATTTTGTCAAAAACTGGTTATGCATAAAATTTCCAGTTTTTACTTATTTCTTTTTTTGTTTTTCCGACGCTCTTGGAAATTACTGGGAATTTTATAATTTTAACCTCCCAAAAGTACCTTCAACTAGATTTACCTTTCCGCGAATAAAATACTGAAGTTGAAATCGAATTGTTATATCAAATAATCATCGGCACACGGACAATTAAATAACACACATCATCGTAAAATCAATATACATTCATCGCTTCGCTCAGAATCTAAAATACAGATTGTTTATAAATAGACGTTTAGCTGCTATTGATAGATATGATAAAAGTTGTTTTGATTTTATTCGATAGCGTGTTAGCTAAGTATATTATTCGTGAAATATAATAATAACACGGTAGGAAAGTAGTAAGTGCCGATGCGCATTAAAATGCTTACGTTTAACATTTATATTTTCAACATCAAAATATTATGTTTAATTTGTATACATGTTAGGTATAATTGTTGTATAATTTGTATATTAATACTACCAATTTAATAACGTAAAATAAAGTTTTCGGGTATTTTTAAAAAAAAATTTTTTATATATACCTTTTTTACCATTTTGCCTTTTTCTCTTAAATACTTATTTCTAGTGCATTATATATATATATTTGTTTATTTGAATTTTTAAATACCATTTGATGTACAAATAAAATTATTATACTAATTTAGGATTAACTTGATAAATAAAATATACATTTTTGAAAACTCAAATAAGACGCAAACATGTAGCAGGTAAATATTATTACATACATATATTCTATTTTTATTACATAAATAGAAAAATATATTTGATGATAAATAAATAATTTTTGTAAAAATATATCATATTATAAAAACAACGCGGACTTACGGGATCAGCTGTATGTTTTCGCTCACAGATCACATTTACGTAAACGGAAGATGGTCCTGAAATACCCTACAATGATGTACGCGTAATATTAGTATTATATTGTTGTTAAATAGCTGAAAATATTTTGATATTATGATCGTTTATGATTGTTTAATATACTTCTTTA
Organism: Pentalonia nigronervosa; assembly: GCA_014851325.1. NCBI lineage: Eukaryota > Metazoa > Arthropoda > Insecta > Hemiptera > Aphididae > Pentalonia > Pentalonia nigronervosa. The sequence continues at coordinate 30,809 of JACXSJ010001578.1, forward strand.
TCCAGTAGTTTCGTCAGACTGAGTTCTTTTGTACCGGGCAAAATGGCGACTGGACTGTCCACCTCTTTCAGTGATAAATTTATGTTTCCAGTTTCGGATGTGTCTCCGTTTATCTTCAAAAGGCCTGTGAAAATCGAGGTAAGGTACACAGTTAATCTCATATTACTCCAGTCTTGCGAAGATATTAAATAATAAACGTAAATATTGGTTTTACCAATAATAGATCCGACTGGTACATCTTCTGACACGAAGAAGCTTTCGGCCGAACCGCCATTTTCTAAATAGCATCGATTGTCCACCACAGCTATAAAAGTACAATTTAATTAAACATCATTTGAATATTTGTAAACGAAATAAAAAAGAATAATGTTTTGTTTCTGTGTGAAAAAAATGTACAGCATGAATTATTTTTGAACCCCCAAATGCTATTATAATTAGGAAATCATTATTTCTGATCGGTGACCACTTTATAGCGTTAAAATATGATTTTTATAACAGTTGCTTATAGAACTTTACGTTACATAAAGGTACATATTATAATATTTATGCGACGCGAGGGTTGACTTAAAAGTCAAAACGGATAAGTTGAGAATAAAATCAAACGAATTCAAATTTTATTATATATATTGTTATTATTTATTTATTTATTTGTTATTATTATTTTTTTTTTTTTTGAAACCCGAGTAAGACAATGAGATGGAAAATGCTGCTTTCGCCAACCGTAACGGAAGCATGTTCCTATATGTACAGATGGTGAATAAGTGTATATACAGCAACAGGTGCCAGGTGGCTGTTGAGGAGCTCAAGTGTATCAGCGCACTACCTATATAATATTATAGGTAGGTTATGTTTGGAGTAACAGGAAATCCGTTTCGGATTTAACCGAACAAATCGCTACCGATGCACGCAAGATTCTCCTCACGGTATATAACTCATAAAAGTACGACGTTTCACGTCTGTTATACGCACTTATACCACATAATACAGATATAATATTATGTGTGTGTGTAATTTTGAGTGTTATTTGGGGGGGACGATATTTTTATGTATCATGAATAAAACTATACACCGTGACGTGTGTCACTCGGGCTATTAGAAGTTTTCGTTAACTCGCGATTTTAACAATAATTGCGGTTTTTCTCTATTGCAGACAGATTCTACCATTGATTAAATAATAATAATAATAAAATATAGATTAGTTTTGTTTTATTAGTGAATCGAGTCATATGTTATAATAACCATATTAGAAGATACAATTGATTTAAAATGTTTTACTTTTAAATATGTAGATACTTATTGTATAATTAATGGATACGTTTACCTAGTTATTTATTGTATTAGAACATAATATTTTACATTAATTGTCTGTATCGATAAAACAGTAAATCAGTTTTTGTTCTTCTATACAATATTTAAAAATTGTTTGTATTTGAGATAAAATATTGCTTAATTATTGCTTTTATATTCGCGATAAAATAATCACATCGGAAATCTACGAATAATTGTGGTGTACCTATTTATTCCAATTCTCGTGTTTTCTGTTAATTTGATAGCCGTATAAGTCATAGGGATATCGATCGAGTATTCTATACATTATATTAAAACATTTAATAATGAAATGATCTTGAATTTCCAAACCTGAAGTAGTTACGATATAAGACTATTTTCGATATTTATAAACGTTTTCGAAACTGCAGACCATACCTAAAGTTACCTATAGTTACAGTTGTAGTTTTTATATGTGTAATGCGTAGTACCGACGTATCGCGGTTAACGAGAAATTTCAAATTTCCCAATAAAGTATTTCAGTAATATTAAAATCCAAGCTATTTCAAATAGGTACACGCATACCTATATTTTGTTCGCCGGTCTACGAATTTTATCAAATTGCTTGCCACCGCCATAAAATACAATGTGTCGTTGCACTCTGTTTCACATATTTCAACTGCCTATTATAAGTACCTACGTTTATACTTTGTACATTTTGCCTATATAATATTATAGTATTATGAGCATGCAATTATTTCTGCGAGCCCACTAAAATGATGTGTTATGCGAATGGCTAAAAAATAATATTCTTATATAGTCTAACTCAGCCATACACAACTTTTTTTTTTATTTGGGCCATATAAAATATTTCAAAATATTACGCGGGTCGCAAGTCAAAATGGACGGAACAGAGGTTAAAAAAAAAACTAAAAATATATTTATATATTGTGTATAACATTTGAAAATTTATTGTAAAAAAATTTGAAATTTTTTTATCAATTCAATGAGTTCTGTTTGGGTCACATATAAACCATTGGTGGGCCGCAGGTTGAGTATGGATGGTCTAACTCGTAGGTAACAACAATAAACGTTCTCATAATAATATTCATTGATATAATATTATCTAAATTGCGTGGATATAAAAATAATATATTTTGTTGTATTATATAGTGCCTATAATCATTAATTCAATTATAATTACTCGTAACATGTTCTGCAAATACATAATATATGTTCAGCATTACACCGATTATAGGCATGCCGAGTGATGTTTGTCCTTAGATATTATTTATTTAATTATTTTTCAATTATTTTATAGTTTATAGATAATTAATGTCACCATTTTTAAATACTTGCCACTCGTTCGAGTTGTCCATGATTTGCTTGTTCTAATCTATATTATAATATAATATAATATTGATGTTTGTCTGTTTGTGTGTCAGCTATAAATAGTTAAAAATAACTGTACCGTTTTCAATAAATGTTATATCAAAAGATTCCACAAAACTTAAAGAGTGTTAATAGCTTATTTTTTCAATTTTTATAAGGTGGCCGGAGGGTTAACTAAACGTTTTTTTTATTTATTTATAGGATTGTCATTGCGGGTATTACTACTCGTATTATGATTAGTAAAATTATTGCACATACATTTTTTTACAAATATATTTATTAAAAAAACAAATCTTTGGAGCGCACTACGCCGGCTATATTATTTAGTCAATGCGTAAATACGTCCAATTTAAAATTCTCGAGACTGAATATCTTCATTGAAAATTTGAAGATTATTTATGACTATGAATAACTCAGGATAAGTCACTTATTGTACGTGGATTACATTAAACATTTTAAACGCATTTCGAATTTATCTAATATAACCATATGAGTATATAAGTTGTAAATCATTCTTCGTTTACTGTATAAAATGTCTATCAGTTTCTGCTGAACGGTTTAACTCGTTTTTGTATCCTCACATATTATATCCATAAATAATAATAATAATTATTATTATTATTTATTATAACGTTTCAGATACTTATAAAAACCCGACTGTAGTACAGTCGAACTTGGTTAACTCGTACTTTTTAAACTCAAAAAATGATGATACTTGAACTTTATTTCCAGTACCTAGGATTTCCTATTTAAACAATGTAAAAAAATCGAGTTTAACTCTAACATTTTATCTATAAAATTATAAAACTCGAATTTACTAAAAATTTGTTTTAAAACCGTAAGTGGTAATGTAAATGTTTGAATGGATGATGGTCGGAAAATAAAATTACAACAAATTATAAGAAAAAAAACCCAAAGAAATTAATTTAATGTTGACGGTTTATTTTACACGGATAAAAAACTAACTTTTCAAAAGAAAATGTTGCAGTGCGGTAGTAAAGAAAGTAAAGAGCGCATAATACAGTTTAGTATAGGAATAATAGAGTTAACGTGGATGGGTCAGAAAATTGGCTATTGTTATTGATGATAGGAAAATCCATAAATTTGTGGGGTTTTAAAAATGTGAAATCAATATATTAGTGTTTATTTATAAATTTGATTTTTTTTTTTTTTTGACAGATTTATACAGATAACGCTAAAGGAAAACACTGCCACGAGTGCCAACCATTTCGAATCTTCGAGTTTCATCAAAATATTTATAATTTATAATATAATATATTATGCTAATTTGCTAATTCAGCGACACGTACCTAACTTAACCTACAACAACAGAGCCATATATAAAAATACAATAATAACACTACATTATAGTATATGCACTTATGTAGGAAAACCGTTCAGCGATTTCGAGCCACTTGTTAAACGGTCGTGACGACTACCGTACCGTCAGATTTATCGCATACATAAATGATAATAATAATATGTTAGTACCTACGTATATATAATTGAGCATTATAACTCAAACTATTCTAAAATAATTTTCACATGGACGTCGCGTATCGGACAATGCGAACGTTTCACGTCTTATCGAATTCAAAGGATGATTTCGTGATCATCTTTGAACGCGTAATTGTTTAATGCATAATTCATTTCATGCAAGTGAGTTGTTGTAGTAGGTACCTACCCGAATTATGATCTTATAATATTATATTATGTTTTTAGTTATTGTGTCGTACTAAAGATCTGATTTTCCGGATATATACGATTAACATACGTCATACGGACGCGTAATGTATACAAACAGCTGCACACGCATTATTATCGTATATTTACGTATATTTTAAAACGTCTGTGAAAGAGTCAAAATATTATGATTGTTTAATATTTTTACGGTTTTTTTTTTAGTGAAACGCGTATAACGTTCTGCTACCCTCCCAAAGCTTATATATTATTAAATTCGTAAAATGGATTATGTGGTTTCAGTTGCAAGTCAACTATCCTGTAATTAATAATTAATTTATTCGGTTGTTGTTGTATTATGAAATAATAAAATTATGACATTTTTTATTCAGACTGCATTCATTCTACTATTAGGTATACTTCTTGTTATTACTCGATTATAGGTAACCCATTCATGGTTGTATTTGTGTATTCGTGTACGTAACGAATAAAACGGTTTAATTTATATGTGAAATTGATGTTCAAAAATATTATAATATACCATAATTAAGATTCATAGTATAATTATTATAGCATACATAAATGAGACATGTGTTTTGACGATGACAAAATTCATATTTAAAAATATATATATAATATTTGTAGAAAATAACCGTTAAACGTAAAATAATATTTTAGCTGATATAATATTACACGGGTGGTCGTTGTTTAAAGACGACGAAAAAATAGTTAAATGATTTTGATCTAATATATATTATATATATATATATCCAGTATACTCTCCCCTCATTTTTTTCAAAACTATAAGAAAGTAATTTTGATATACTATATATATTAAATATATCAAATATATGTCATAACATCTTCGCACAGTGAAGCTTTAATGTGTTTTTTTTTTTATTAAAACCTATACGTATTATAAAAACTGTAATAGTATTAAATTATAATCCAATTTCCAGTAAATCTATTTATATCCATATATATATATATATATATATTTCAAAGGAAACGTTTACTTGACGTATCTTCAAACAAGATGTACCGCTAAAAAATAGAGCTACTGTAATATTTGGTGAGGTAAAAATGCGATTTCACGGTAAAATTGACGGAGAAAAAAATTATGAGATTAACAGTTTTTCTCAGTACCTATAGGCAATATAGACATATAAAAGTGATCTAAATCGCCATACCAACACGTATACCTATACTATATAACTTAAAAATTATACGGTTGTATAAAAATTTATATTTATTCCGTAAAATATAATAATCAAAATGTAATGTTCGGTGCATTTCATTGACCAAATATTATTATTATAGTCTCGATGAGTAATCAAATTCGACATTAGTTACCAACATTATAATAAATATTGAAATAAGTGTACCTACAAATCGAATAATTGACATTTTAGTTTAAGTACGCCAATTTAATTAAGTTCCGCCGATAAAGAAAGATATATATATAAATTAATTACATTTAGTACTTGACGTGATTGAGTGCTGGTGAATTATTATAAAATCAAAATATTTACTTAGACATCGATAAATAACAATATCAAACCTACATTATATTCAATAAGAGATTTACAAAGTTATATTATGTAAAGTAAAACGAGTCTAATGTCTATAGTAGGTAGGTATATTGTACATCTCAATAGTAATTTCTATTGTCTACAGCAGATTAGGTTAACCGCTGACACCATGATATTACCTATAATTATTATTTATTATACCATAGATTGAGGTAAATTTCGAATATAAATATTAATAATAATAATAATATAAGAAGACGATCGACAATATAGCATGTAAGTCTTCACTTTTTAATTTATTGTTTTCTCTCTATTCGATCGTATATAAAATGAAAAAATGTTTAACGCTTAACCAGCCGTCAGGAACGATATCCGATGACCACAATAAATTAACGTAATCAAAAATTCAAATACATATAAGTATTTTTATAGACGATTTCATAGTGATTTCTGTTTAAACTCTTTGTTATGAACAATAATTGTAATTAATAATTATTATAAAACTGTAGAAAATGTCAAAAGGGAACGTTTACCATAGCCTCAATATATTACTATAATGTACGTAACTACTCAGTAAACAGTTTTCAATTTTTTTTTTTTAATGTTTTTCTTTATTTTTTTTATTTTTATATTTAAGGCGTGTGACTTGCACGATTTATTGCAATCCGTTTATGGGTCCAATTAATTTTTATGAATCAGCTGCTAATATTTTAATATGATCTAGTTATTATAGTAATTACTATAATTATTAATTTAACATTGATTTAGGTTAGATTAATATGATATTTGGTTATTTGGTTAGGATATAATAGATACATATTTTTAAAAAATACATTATTATAATTCAAATCAAAATCACATAAAACAATATGGTTAACTATAAATTATGCAGCCTACCCCTAAACCTTAACCTAACCATATCAATATATACAAACAAATAATCACTGAAAAACAAAAAATATTCGGAAAAATCGGAACACAACGTTCATCATTGCATTGTAACCTAATTGTTGAACGATATACATAAATAATCTTAAAATATTGTATATCTATCAAACATAATTTTTTTTTTTTTTTTGAGTTCACGATATTAACACTAAAAATAATAAAATGTACAAAATATTATTTCATTATAATATAACGTTATTAATATTATAATATTTTTTTGACTTATAAATAATGTTATAATATAGATCCGTTATCGATGCGTTCATGTTTAAGCATTAAACACGATTCATATAACAAATGTGAGATAAAATCCTAATCTCTCACGAAGTCAGCGGACTAACCCAACAATAAATAATTAATACTTAACCTAACCTAATAGCCAAAAAAAAAAAAACTTGCCGAGCGATTTCAAAAAACTGCAATAGATAACAAGCGAACTCTTAAAACAAGTTCATGAGCTAAACTCTAAGCCGTTATCAATAGCATAAATGCGATAATGCAACGGCGGTGACTGCATATGATTATTATGTTCTGAGATCGTTATTGCAAGTATATTATAATCAGTCGACAGTGCATATTACGACGATACAAAAAAAAAAAAAAAAACATTGTCACGATTCGACGACTACTTATTTAATATATTATTATATGTATATACAACGCGTTTAATATATATTATATATTGTATGTATATCAATGACTTCGATCGACCGAATCGCGATGTGTCAATTCGTTCGACTCCGTGATGCAGAAATGAATCGAGCGAAAACGATAGTAATATATTACAATATTATTTTAATACTGCGCTGTAACATTATATGTTGTGCTGCAATTTAGTACACGTGATCTGCTGAGGTATATGTCTCACTGCAGTTGTCACGGGATAGTATTTATGGACGGTGGTAGAATTTTAGACTTTATACTTAGGTACCCGCGAAATGTGATGGGGCACGGTGTTGTGGATATTTGGATTGTTAACCGAGCGCAAGATGAAAACCGCGTGTCTAAAAGATTGTATAACGATGACGTTTTACGCTAATATACAGCAGGGACGTATTTACTCTAAGGATAAACTGCAGGATCATAGCCCTGGGTGGCAAAATGTTGAGCTTATTTGAGCCTTGAAATATTTGATTTAATTTCAATTTTTTTTTATACCCAATATATTAGATCACTTTTATTTTATCCAACACAATTATTATTAACTTGATTATTATTTTTGTACTTAAAGCCCTAAAATGTATAAAAAATAAACGTAAAAAATATTTTTCTGTATGCTTATCGTCATAGACTACAGCAACATATTTACTATATTTTTGCTGAAAGACCCTTTTCAAGATTAAAAGGATTAAAAATTATTTGCAATCCCGATTAACAGAGGATCGTTTAACCTACAGTTTTGTTAATCACAATATTGAAAATGAAATTTGCAGAACAATTTTTTATGAAGATATAAATATTGAATTTGTTTATAAAAAATCTCGCCGTAAATATTTTTAAGTATTTGATTTTATTGTTTCATTTTCGTTATTTTTAATTTTTCCATAACCATATAATTATAAGTCATAAACTCATGACTATTTTGGATTTTTATATTATGAATAATTTTTTTTTTTAAGTTATTGATTATGATATACATATCTGTGTTTTTTTTATAAATTGTATACATAATTAATAATTAATGCTGCAGTGGACTTTTGGGTGGCAAAAATTATTAGCCCTGAGCCACAAAAACTTGAAATACATCTTGACGCACAGAACGGTTCTTTGACAGTAAACGCTCGTCATTTCGTACGATTATATATCTGTGATGATTCCTTGGGGGACTTTTCCCCCTATAATTACGACCTGCAGTGATTTTAGTTTTATATTATTTTTTAATAATACATAAGCACAGCGGAATACTTTTCTAAAAATGTTCACCTATTAATATATGAATAAACATCGAGGAATCTGGACAAATAGATTTTTTTCTTTGAATAAGAACAATAATTAAGATTATTGATAAAGTTATAAAACTATAAACAGTTTAATAGATGAACACGTATGAGTAGTGCACTAAACACGAAACACGTAATCCAACATTTCTGTCACTTAACTCGCTTCTTAAATAAAATTTAAGTGCTTGAAAAAAAAAATAAAAACTAATATTTGAATATTTAACAATTTAAATTTTTTTTATAAGTATTAAGTTTCAGATCATAATAATAATAATATGGTACTTATTTATACCTATAATACTTAGGAAAAAATCTAAGTTAATTTTCAAAAATGTGGAGTTAAAACGATGTATGTAAAAAATGTATCTTTCTATTAAAAAAATGATTGCAATGCCTAAATAAGAATTTGTTGAAAAAAATTATCACTCTGCATAATATTATACAACGTTATACTTATATTTGTGACACGTCTTGTCTTAAATCCGGTCGTCGGCGACTGTTAGTTTGTCTGGAGAATCATAATATAATAATTGAGTGTTTGAGCCCACGCTTTGTACAACACGCTCAAAATCCGAACAACAACAGATCGTGATTTTCATTTTCGACTTATTTGTCTATTTCATCTGCGGTTATATAATATTATGTAACACACTTACCCATCGTGAATGCATAATAATATTTGCAAGCTTAAGACGTGATAGGTATTTCGGGTATACACAAACTCATTTCCGTTGAACAGGTTTGAAGATGTCTTTTTTTTATAAACATCTGTGATGTAGATTTTCAGACAAATCGTTTAAAAATAAAAATAATATTATATTTATTTATTATTTAGAACAATAACACAGACTATACAACACTTATTTCAAGCGATGTAAATAGGAAATTTCCTGAAAATTTTTTATAATAAATATAGTGAAAATATAAATACATTGAATCAAACTGGTAATAAAGAATTTTAAATTTAAAAAATATTTAAAATGTTTACTATATTAATGTTGCAATGCTCATTGGGCAATAACCAACACCAATAAATAAATTCAAGTTGTAATTTTAAAAAAAAAATATGTAATTTTTAAATTACATACATTTAAACAATTTCTCAAAAATTAAATTTATGAAATTTTTACATCACTACAGTTATTTCTAAACCATTTTTGTTTTAACCAATTGATTTTCTAATTACAACATGGAAAAATCTTTATGACCATGGTATAGTATGTATACGGTATTAAATTATGACAGAAAATCTATTTAGAACTGTTTAGATATAAGTGCTTGTATTACTGGTGGGCATAATTGTATAATTTATAATTAACGATAATAATTTTGGTACACACCTGCTGGCTGTAGTGACTGCAACGAAATTGTGTTCATCTTCAAATTACTATACACAAAATTTCGATGGGGAAAAGTGACCTTTAGGAGCTAATCCTTTAAAACATTTAATAGTAATATCTATCAATATTATGTTTTAAATTTTTAATAGATTAGTAATAATTGTTATTATTAGTAAATTAGTTGTTGTAAATAAAAAAATAGTTTAAGTTTAAAAATATTTATTTTATTCAAAAATAAAATATAACTGTATGGAGATTATATAATCGATACAATCTGTGTAGTGTCTTAATAATAAAGAAAAAGACAAATAAAAGAATAATTTTTTTGTTGTATAATATACAATTATTTGAATAAGAAAGTCGAGAATGCTGAAAACTAATGTTGTAGAACAATGACTTGCGTCGCTCAACTCGTATTGTAGGATAGTGTAATTAGTGTTACAGTGTTGTGATACAACATTTAAGAGCGACAATGAAGTTATCACAAAATTAAGTTGACAAAAAAGTTTGATGGTCATCGGTAGTATTTAATTTCTAAAACCTATTTATTGATGAAACTATGTTAAAAAAAAACCTATTTTAAAAGTACAATTTACTAGGTATTTAGAGTTGACTGGATTTCGATCTAGAAAAAAAATGTTTCAAAAGAATCGTTGAAATTTAAAAGTGTTTACGGAAAAAAAATGTTTTAATTTATGAGTCTCCAGGTTAAAATTATAAAGTCATGGACCAGTCGCGCTTAAAACAAAATTTGTATTTGAAGATTAGTGTAGTAATTACCAATATTATTTTGGTTTTTATGTTTTACGATCAGCACACCAATATTGCTTTTCTTATTTTTTACGATCAATATTATATACCAATATTTTGCTTGCCTTTTAGTTTTAACTTTCGGCATGAATGTTTTAGAAAAAAAATAATATTCTTGTACTTATTTAAAGTATTAATAGCCAATTCAAGCCAATATTCAATAACAGTATCGTAACTTTATGATACCTACATCAGTATTATTAATGTACTACACAAGTATGAATTTGAGTGATACACGAAAACAAATTTATTTTTGTTATATTCATAATAAGTGTTCATTATTGTATGGTTTTCTTTTGTTTAGTTTAAGTGCCCAACTAAAGTTGTACCTACTTGAGTATAACAAAAATGTTGTTTTAAATTTAAAGGACCAACCACCAACGGCTATAATGTAGCGTATATCAACCCTGAATATGATGAGAAAGTTTAGCTGATCTATTGTAACTAAAATGTTTTTTGAGAGCAGTTGGTTTATGAAAAGCGAATTGTAAACTCTCGTTTAAAATATTTTACTTGTGTATTTATTTTAAACATACATTTTGAAAACCTTTTTCTTTGTTTTTTTATTGCACAAGCCGGATGAGAAAACCGCAATATCTTTGATTTGTAGAAATTTTGTGAAATCCAGTTATTATTAATAACATTTTTCCAATTATTAAAAATGATTTAATTTCGTTAAGTAGGTATAGTGCATAATATGAGAAAAGGGTTGGAAATAAAACGAAAAAAAAAACAAAACAGACATAGGAAGAAATAGGACCGGAAGTGACGTTACGCTTGCCCTTGCGGAACATCCGGCTGCTCCTCGACCAACCGTGCACTAGAATATTTAGCTTCCACCGGGATTAGTCAGTAAGTTTTATCAAGGACTTCAGGCCGATGATTTTTTCCTCAGAAACAATAGAAAAGGTCGGACCCACGTATCATTTAATTTAATATGGATGGACGGCGACTCTGGTCGTTGGTCAAGTTGTTGTGTACGTATAGTATTATATATCGCTCATATAATATTATTATAACAATTATTATCAATCCGACTAAAGACTAATTAATATGAATTCGTGTAATTATTATTGAGTAACCTTCGAGACTTTTATTGCATTGGCGATATAACCTAATCTAACCGGTTGATGATCACCATATATACGACAACGAGAAATCGACATCTAATGACAAAAATTACAACATACTTATGTATTTTGATAAACGATTATGCAGGCCACTTAACTACTTAAGACTTAAGTAAATTTTTCTCATACGATGGCGTTCATAATATTAATTCGGATTTTTTAAAGAAGACGTCAAACGCACGTATATCCGTATTATGAATGTTAAAAACCCACACAAGTCTGTACATTCTTTACGCGCATAAGATAAATGTAAAATGATCAAAATTTTACCGATGAATTGTTCTTTGATTCATATTTAAAAAAAAAACGATTATCTATAATGGCATCGACATCATCATCATCATCTGCAGATGCGGAACCGTTTGCAAATAGCTTCAAATATTTTAAAACCGTCGTTTTTCTTACAAGAATTCGTTTAAATCTGATATAGCAGGCATACCTATTAAAATTCAAAAGTTCAAACAACTTGAAAAACATGTGTATAGGCATATAGATAATATACGACTGTGTCTTAGACAGTACCTGGTAAACGACAACCATCTAAGCACGACTATTAAACTCATAATATCTACTTTACGTACGTTTTATTTAGTATAACATGAAATGAGTGTAGTTTTTCATCAACCAAAGATACTATTATGCAGACAAAGATTCCGTTTAAAATGTAGCGATAACAATTGCCTGTCATGTACACGGGGTTTGTAGAGAGCATTTTTTTAGTGAGTATTGCTAGTTACACTATTTGGGTGGTAAGCTCTCTCCAGTCTCAACGTTTCGAGATTACATTTTCCAAAAAGTCTATAATAATTTTAACGCATCTTGTGAAATGTTCACAGGTACCCAATCAATTCACCCACTTTGAAAACGATACGAGATATTTTATTCTCCAGGAAAAATTCATGGCTGGCATGTAATTATTATGCATTAATAAATTTGTACGATTTCTGTATATATAACAATAACCGACAATTCTATGATTTTAAACCAACATAGTTTTTTTAACGTAAAAAATATGTAAACATACTTTTTCCTTCTTATACATATATTATCGTATTCTCGATTCGATTCTACAGGTACCGTTAATTATAATTCAGTTCGATCGCATTCGTTTCTTCTTCCTCTTCACAATATTATTATTTTACTTCAATTCTTTATATATTCGTACAGAAACACGCATACCTATATATCATATACAATAACAGACGTAATATCGTAATGTACAGTAAATAAATCTATATATTATATATATCTTATGTTTACCTACTCCGCCCAATTATACACTTCGCAATTAGATTTGTGTTTGTTCTAAATAGCTGGCGTATATATATATATATATATATATATATATAACATTATACTTTCTTCAGATCACGACGACCTGAGGAATACCTAACCTGCTGCAGTAACTGCAAACGCGTGTAATATACAACAACAACGGACAGATAATATTGGAATTTTCCGGTCAGCGCTCGTATAATGCGTATTTTTGTAGTGTATGATGAGTGAGGGAATACTTCAACGGAACGACCCAATTTCATGTATATGGCGTGTGTGTGTTACAAGAAAACTTGAAGAAAAATCGTTTTCGTATGTGTCGTCTCGCTCGACACCGTTGTATGTACGTATTATTATTATTATATGTTAGCACCGGGGTTTATAATAATAATAACAAGACGGCGAAATAATACGTGCCCATCTATATAATGGACCGTCACGTAATATCCTCCGGACACGTAAATCGAATAATTGGCACTACGCGCTGTGGGTGTGCATAGTCCAGTTCTAGAAGATAAAATAACAATAGACACCTGATAACACTCATCGGGTTGAAGACGTTAGGATAATACGCGGTGCGTCTATATTATATAGGTAGTATAAAGGTGGACACGCACACAGATACAGCTGGGTACATCGGTCCGTGATCACAATAGTACCACAGATTATTATTTAATCTGTGATAGGTAGTACCTTTAGGTATAACGGGGTGCCGGACGCGTGTTTCCTTCGAATCGGTTGAAAAAGAAAAAAGAAACACAAGCATAACTCGTCTTCATATTTTGATTTAGGTGCGAAGTCGATGCGAATAGGAGGTGAGACTGAGACGCGTCGTCGTTAAATTTAATATTTTAACGTGCACGATTTGGTAAACAAAGCAATAATATTCATAATAGTAATATTATTAAATATAAAATAATTATTTAAAATTTTCTTTTCACGTCATCGTGTTTCTGTATTTCTGATAAGTGATTATAAGTGTTAAGCACTTGTTATTATGCATACAAAGGGGGTGGTACTATACTACATTTTTCCTATCAATATTAAATACTATGAGGAAATTTGGTACTCCTAAAAATATAGCTTATTAGTTCAGTTATTTTCGACTATAAAACACGTTAGTTGCGTACTCGTATAGTTCGTATAACTTCTAATTATTTAATTATCATTATACGTGTGTGTATATAATTACTGCAGTATTATTATTATTATAAAATGCAGGTAGTACTATTATAATAATATATACTTAAATGAATTTTTAGGAAAAAAATTATGTTGAGTATTTAATAATTTCAGTGACAATACAGTCGTATAACTGTTTTCGGTGCGATATATGTCTTTTAATCAATAAACCAAACTATAGTGATAAAATAATTCGTTAATTAATTCATAATAAAATGTTGCAATAATTGTATTTAATAATCGCATGCTCATACACCCTACTATATATTATGTTAATAAGGAAGTACAATAACAGACCATTAGGCGTAGGTAAAAAAAAATATTATACTGAGTGATTCACAAAGCATGTACAGGTGATTCACAAAGCATATTTAGCTTTTTTTTCTTTAACAATATGTAGTCATTCAACATTTGATTTTTGGAATTTTTAAATAGGTATACTTAAAAACCATATTTTTGAATACTTGAGATTTTTGTACCGTTCGAGGATTGGCGACCGAAACTTCTGTTTTTCATACGAAGACCCACTTTTTTACTTATAATTATTCTCCAGATAATGATTTTTAAAATGTTGATGTATCTAAGTCAACATTTAAATAAACAATTTCCGTCTTATTAAACTGTATATATTTAGGATAAAAAATCCATGCTACACTATGATACTATAGCCAGACTATGATTATATTTATACAAATAAAAGTTTAATATTTACTTGGTCATGTTTTTATGAGTTATTCTCCAGACAATTTATTGCATAATATTGTAAAATGCTTATATAATAATTTAGCTATTAGGTGACTTACTATAATTTTTAAATCAATTAAAATGCAAACAATACTTATAATATCATTAAAGTTCTATCGAATCTCAATCCAACTTTTTCAATAGATATAAACTAATAAATAGTATATAATATATTTTATGTTAAGTGTATACGCAATAAGCATAAATCTATTATACTTAGTTCGTCATAAACGTTTAACTCTAAAACTACTATATCGTTCATTTTAATTTAGATGGATAACATTTTCAAATAATTATCAGCTGCTGAATAATTTAAATTTTAAAGTAAAAAAGGTGATTCTTATTTGAATAGCATATGTTTTTATCGCCACAAGGTACTCCGGCAAATCTTACAAAAAATTTTAAGAATTCGTAAATATGATATTAAGTAATTTTAAAAATTCCTAAAATCATATTTTAAACAACTGCATTGAAATGGTCAGTGAGCATTTTCGACGAATCATTATATATACGATAGATATATACATATACGTATGTAGTTCATATCAATCCAAAAATCTAATTTAATACGGTTTTATATTATATGGGTATCTATACATTGTTTCCATAAATAATAAACAGTAAATAGATATTACAAAAAATGAATAATCCATTTCTTAAATTGTTTTATCGTTCCATACTGTGAATAACACCTGAATACCATCTATGATTATTTTTTGAAATTCATTAAAGTAAATTAATATTTTATTCTGTTTCTATATATTACCAATATTAAATTAGTTACAGTTTGTTAGTAGGTAGGTATTTTTTAAAACGTGCGATTGAAAATGTATTTTGGATGAAACGTAATATTCTAGTAGGTACATGTTGCTTTTGTTGTAATAATATAATATAATGACAAAAATCTTCGCCAAAAATTATTCTCCGAAAACGATATTATTATATTATGATTTTGTTTCAACGTCTAATATTGTAATCATAGTCTGCGATAACACTCTCGTTCCAGTGGTCCGTCCTCTAAAAAGATAATATTAAAAAACGTCAGACTTTTATTTAATTTTTCTTAGTTACACGGTTTATGCACAAGTTATTAGTTATGGCTAACTGTATAAAATGGTAATTAAAAAATATAGAAGACGGCATTTATGTACCTACTTATTATAAACATTTACCAAGTCATAAACGTACCCATGTTATATTAGATAGGTACGGCTTTAATATAACGCAGTCGTATTATTATGTAGGTCATTACTTGCGTATTATAGTACCGTACAATAGTAATAGAACACTCTTGAGTTGATATTTTTAAACGATTGTGTATTCAATTAGTCGTAATAGATCCGAACCATTGTTTCAAGATATCTAGAAATTTAACGTCAAACGAGCCCCCATATTTATTGGTTCAAAGGTCTTTGGTTGTAGTTATAGATGCCTAGGTAAATAATATAATATTATGCATTCTGATAATTATAACGACAGTGACCGCCGTTACTAAACGTTACTCCAATCCGATGATCGATCGTTGATTTGTTTTTAAACATCTATTGGCGGTAGTACAGAGTTTGGTGGACGGCATACTTTTTTATTTGAATATTCTATAATGTAATACTATATTCCTACTAATGTAGCAATATTATATGTTATATTATTATTATAAAATTTGTTACACTTGCCACAACGATAAACAAATCCAATTGGTTTTCGTCGAAATCAAATAAGTTTAATTAAAATCAATTGACAAAATATGATAGGTATAGGTGCGTATTTAAATAATTTAATAATTACGCTTATACAGAGTATTGTACTGTAATTATTGTAAACCCCACCTCAACTGATGGCATAAATCTATAATATATTTAAAATTTTAATTAGAGTTAAGTTCAACTTAACAAAAATAAATAAATAAACTTGTTCTACTATACATATAACTCAACAATATATATATATATATATATATATATTGGTATTTAATGCCAAATAAAATAAATTGTCCACTTTTTCAAAAGTTGGTTTTATTTATGTCCAATTAAGAAAACTAGGTCTACTTTACGATTCTGCCAAATTTCAAGTATCTAAAATTATTAGCATTTAGTGTTTATTTTAAACGAACAAAATATGTAACATGTACGGACATACAATATTTGAAAAATAACTGACGAATGCAATTTTGGACTTATAATGATTGACTAAAAGTATTTATTGTTTAATAAATTTTTAAATCATAACCATGTGCGGAGATACAATCATTGGTTAAAACAGTTTTATGGCATACATCTATATAATTTTATAAAATCATATTATATTATATGCTTAATATTGTTGATTCTGGTATCTATAATAATATATTATTATATTCGATTATAATATTGTTTCGTGTACAATAAATTATAAATTATAGACTATATAATAACCATGTTGAGTAAAATGGTTATACAGTCGAGGTTATGGTGATCTAGAACAGAATATATTATGAATATACTGTAGGCATCATTATAGTTAACATCGTCACTGATTAGTGATTACTGTATAACTATTAGACAATTACATAACAACTATATATAAATCATTGGTGTTTATGTTAATATTCTAGATTTTTACCACAGAATTACGGTTGTCTCGTCCATGGTCCACCATCACGTTTCACCACAAAACAACACTGCAGCAGATGATGAACGCAAACATTGCCATATCGCAGTATACCGCGGTGTTGCTAAATTGTTTGCGCGCAATATTTATAGTATTGTTTACGTAATTTTCAAAAATAATTCAGGCATTAAGTGTCCAACTTTTAAACAAAACTATAAATTATAATATAATTTAAGTAGACCTGTATATTGTATAAATCATAAACGCGCATATTATTATTGCAATAATACAATAATAATATTATATAGTCGTGACAAAAAAACCACAATTTCCAAATAGTTTACTAATTTCAGATTGAGTATAACCACTCTATCCCATGGGCCATGCTGTGATAATATTATATTTTAATCTGCTCATCGATTTATGATGCGATCACACTATAAAGTATACATATTTCATACGTACATTTTTATGTCGTGGGAAAATTAAATACGGTTTGTCATAAATTGTTTTACATAATAAACTGAAATTATTTCAAGTAAACTCACACATAGACATTACTGGGTGGTTTGCGTGCAATATGATTTTTCTAGTTTTTATGTGTACCTCTATACATACTATGTCTGTGTACCTATTTAGACATACGATTTTTCCATAATAACATAACATTATTACTCTGCAGTAAGTACTCGTTATAAATTTAAAAGAATACATTACAAAAAAAAAGGTTTGAAACCGTTAAATTCTAGTTTTAAACTTGCAGAACCTTAAGCCTTATTATATATTTTTCAAAAACCAAAAGCTAAAATTATTTAGTTCTAGCATTAGAACTAAAACTAGAATCACGATGAAAACAAAATGTTCCTGTCCCTGTCTAGTAGTTTTTAGAAGATATTCTCCCGCACAAGCTACAGACCCACGTGACGAAGTATGTCCGCTGTTGTCATTCAATTGGTAAAACGTTGCCATGGGCCTAAGTTATTTTCAACTAGAAGTTAATATCAATTTAATATTATTTGTTTGTCTAAGTTTAACATAATATTTTATATCAATAAAGTTTAATTGCGTATTTATTCTATAACACAACAGCAGGACTTCAAGTCCAAGTGCTCAAGATTATGTAAGTTATAACTTATTATAAGTATAGAGCATAAATTCTTATGCAATTGCATATTTTTTCCTTTTCACATTTTTGGATTTTCGTTAGTAATATTTACGAATCATAATAGTTTGAAACTTTTGGAATTTTTTCGCCCTCATTACATACAGGTATTTGTACATTTCACCGTCATTTCATATTTGTGCATATTTTGACAAAATTCAAAATTTATTGCATATTGAAGTAAAAATTAAAAAAAAAAAATATGGAATAATATTTTATCAATAGTAAAAAATTCAAAAATAATTTTTGCAAAAAAATTTTCTTTTAATTTTAATTTTTAGATTTATTTTTTTTTTAATTTAAATAAGTTTATTAGGTAGATAGGCATTTAATTATAAAGTGTTTAATTTGTTTTATTCACCTCACACATTTATAAACCAAAAATAATAATTACCAATGAAAATTGTTCATTTTTTTTATCATATTAGTACCTACCTATATATATTATTCTGAATCTAAATCTCAATTAAGTTCTCTCCAACAATACATGAACAAAATACTGTAAAATATGTAACCTGACTTTCTCCATCAACCTACAGGGTTCTATAGGTACTTGACTCATAAAAACAATGGCTCCCCTCTCTCACCACTTAAAGTTTTTCGTATTTGTAGTTCACCGCGATATCCATATTATCTTCTCGATAAACCACCTGCACACAATCATAAACGCGTGGAAAAATATTTTGATGAGCAAACGCACGCAGTGTCTTGCACAGCGCTCAGTACAACACCGACACAATGCATGCATATTATATAATATATAAATCCAATTTTATTTTAACGCTAATATTCAATTACACGTGCAGGTGTAACCTATGTACACGATATGGTCATCGTGCTCATTACATACACCGCTTCGGGGTCACTCCTAAATAATTATGTATATATTTCGGCTATGGAAAACAAACGCATATACGTAAAACGTGATACATATTGCACACTTTCAAAAATAAGAAAGTTTTGGGCTTATTGTCAAAATGTTCAAAAGTACATAGAGCATAGCAGGTAGCTGTAGGCACGAGGACGTTTTTCACGAATAAAAACGACCAACGGTCTAGTAGAAAGTACAGTGTATAATATGCATATATAATAATAATGACAACAACAACAACAACAACAGCGACGGCAACAACAATAATAATAATAATAAATAATAATACAATTTCGCTGCTCGGACGATTTCGAGGCGGTATCTCTAGGCATACAGTACAACAGCATATTGCTCTCCTACGCCGCCGCAATTGCGTCATACCGATCGCGGCTTAACACTAACCACTGTTATTATATTATATTTATAATAATAATATGATGTATATTATGACTGCGTGGTCTGTGCCCGGCGCAAATGACCAAGTAGCGCACAAAACACACACGACTGCTGTCGGTGACTTGCGCCGATGAACCCGGAGGGCAGGTGATCGTGTGATTATTAGGGCTTGAACCGAAGTCAACCGATGCACGAAATGATATATATATATATATATATATATATATATATATATATATGTGTGTGTGTGTGTGCTGCAATTCGTGTTGCGACGAGAAAAAAAAAACTGTGTACCTATATTTTATATAAATCGATTTCTCTTTTTAGGAAAATCGAACTATATACCGCCGCGGAGGAAACGCCGTGTCGTAGTTAGGTAGGTAGTTATCGACGACGGGTGCCAGCCGTTTTTTTTTAAATTTTTTTTAAGACCTATAGCAATACGCAATATCCAATATTGTCGTCAGAAAATCGAAACGATTCGAACGCGATGCCTAGGCATGTCACGAAGCAAGCTTTCGAATATTTTTATTATTATTGTAATACAACGGGTAGATTTTAACCGGCCGGAGAAACGAATTTGCGAATTTCAGTTATACCTATATTCTTTATCAAGGGATACCGATACAGTTTTTTCAACTTTAAATATCTTCAATTCTCAACACTAATTGTACACTTACCATTAAAATTATCATTAATTTTATTTTGGATGTTGGTTTTATTATATAATTTTATTTATGTCTTGATTTAATCTATTTATATTGTACCATAACTGTTGAGCTATATTACTTGTTACTTAAAGCTATAATAAAAAAAAAAATATTCTCATTTGATATCTCAAGAAGTATTGAAGTTGTTGAATAACATATTGTTATTGTATATAATATTATGTTGTTACAAGACCAAATTTAAAACAAATACAATTTATTTTTTCCTTTTTAGTTTTTAGTATTGCCATTTTTTATATTTCTCACTATTGCGCAACCTTCTTTAAGTTTTTACTTTTTGGAATAGCGTACAATAACATATACACTTTTAATATATATATATATATATATATATGCTATTTCAAAAACGTATCATTTGATAATTTCAAATTACTTCAAAAATTTTTAAAAACTTTAATACTTTTTGAGATAATGTGTGTTTACTGCCTTAGTATAGAAAGAATTTTCGATATATAGGTAGATCTTAATAATTGGAGTAGCAGTCGATCATGTAACACGTGCACCTAAAGTAAATTTTGAGATTTTCTAATTGTGTTCATATTTAGTACAAGTGTTATTACCCACCTGTTTATTTGGATCACATTGCCTATAAACACAATTTTTAAGAAGTACTTACATACTTTTTTCGGCGGTTCTTCAAATATTTTTCAAAACATTAATTTTACGTACATATGCTTAATATATACGTAAACATATTTGATTGTATTTAATATTGGTACTTACATAAATATTGCCGATTTCAAATCAACCATAGTAATACGAATGTCAAACATTTTATATAC
Source organism: Pentalonia nigronervosa (assembly GCA_014851325.1). NCBI lineage: Eukaryota > Metazoa > Arthropoda > Insecta > Hemiptera > Aphididae > Pentalonia > Pentalonia nigronervosa. Next base: position 52,573 of record JACXSJ010001578.1, read on the forward strand.
ATTTCTAGAAAGTGCCGTACAAGAAAAAACGCATCATTGTAAAATAAAAAATTCTTCCTTTCTATGAATGTACAACTATTGTCGCGGCTAACTCATCATTTTTTATTTTTTTTTTTTTTAGATATCTAGATATCAAAAATAATATACTATTATATGAAAATTCCATCATCGTAAATATGGGACGTACATACTTGCGAACTTATCTATACTATAATTATTGTTTAATAAAAGATACAATACTACTATATATAAAATTGACAAGTAATTGTTCAACTTGACAGTCATTGTGTGCTCCGTTAACACTGCAGACTTGACATTGTTTTGACAAATACCTATTTGAAATTAAAATCTTTACGAATGTTTTGCTTTCACGGAAATTAATTTCAAATGTACATTATAAAAAGACATCTAAGTACACAAAAATACAAGGTTTTTAACAGCGACTACTGCTAAAACGTTTTTTTTTCCAAAAACATAACAATTGAATGAGTGTTTATAGATACTAATAAAAATAAAATTGCTCTGGATATATATAAACCTATTGTTTAATTTATTTCCTTTAATTGCAATTTTTATTTTTATTTTATTAAACACAAACATTAATTTTTATTTTAAAATATACTTTTATATTATCCTTAAATTAATCGAAGTTGTTTACAAATGTTGTATTTTCCACAATATATACATTTCTAATTAAATGATTTTACAAAACCTTAACACGTATTTTCAAGCTTGTAATGTTAACCATTTTACAACAAAGTCATCGAACAGTACATTTAAAAATAATATATATTTTCAATTTTTTAGTAGTTTAGCAAAAATTTTGGACTTCTGCTACCACTGCAGATATTGTTTTCATCTAAAATGTTAAAAAAATATATATAATAGAACAAATAACAGTTTTTAGGGCTGCACTTTTACTGCCTCAACGGATATTTCAAAACAAAAACAAAACCACATGAAACCAATATAGTTTTCTTGCTCCCCCGCAAAATATTAAACGAACCATTTCCTTTATGGTGATAAAATAATATGTGTGTAAAAAACTTTTTAATTTATTCCACAACAATTGTTTACGATTCAAATTATATAATCGAAAACTCTTCGGAAACTCGACTATATTATATTCACTTTGTTTGTAATTTGAAATATATAATAAAACAATAATTATAACCATATAACATTGCAAACTTAACTAACGATATTTTTAGAGAATACGTATCTACAATAGAGATTTGCTAAATCTAATAGTTAGTACAATAATAATATTAATCCATCGATTCAGAGTTTTGAAATATAAATAATAGTAGGTATTATTATAGATTATTAGAAAATAATATGTGTTAATAATAATAATTGTATTCAAATACAAATTCACAAACGCCAAAAATATTATAAATTTAATCAAACTACCTACTATATAGTTTCAGCCTTGGGCCTTCATTATAGGTAATTTAAAATAAATAGTTAAAAAATAAACATAGGCTAATATTATATATAGATAATAATAATAAATTAATAAATAAATAAACACTACAAAATTTACATTTGTTAATAATGAATACAATTTAAAATGTCAATAAAATATAAAGATGAATGTAACTATAACCATCAAAAAGTTATCACATAATAATATTCTCTAATATACAGGGTAATTTTTTAAGCGTGATCATTCCCATTTTTACGATTGATATTATAGTACAACTATTCAAATTCTGATTTTTAGAATTATTACATTATAAATACCATAATTTCAAATTTCTGATTTTAAACTGAAAATTATTAAGCGAATGATTTTCTTGAAAATTTTGTTGTATAAAAATCAAAGTTCTTATGAGTAGTTTCTGAGTTATTAAAATATTTATACTAAAGATAATTCTTAAAAATGGTTTTTCAAAATATAAACTAAACGTAAAATTAAATGTAGTATTTATTATACTTGGACCGTTTTTACAAATTATTTATATTGATAAATCAATAGTTAAAAACTATTAATAACATTTTAAAATCATCTAAGCCCCCTTATCTACTTAACTCATTACCATAGACTTGACATATAATCCTTAGTACATAAAATTATGTATCTTAAAAACTACTTGTTCGAATTTTGATTTAGATACATCAAAATTCTCAAAAAAATATTTGCTGAATAATATAAAGTAAAGAATGGGGGTTCCTATTTGATAAACAGAAGTTTGTATTGTCAAAGGATCATCCATAAGTGGTAGAAAAAATTTTAAGAGTTCTAAAATATAGTCTTCGAGTGTACTACATAATTCCAAAAAACAGAATTTGAATTTTTGCTTAATTTAAACATAAAAATAGGATGAGTATACTTAAAAACATCACCTCGTTGCTATTAAATGTATAGGTATTATCTAACTGTTCCATTACATTGTATTTTATATATTATTATCTGGTAAACATATTATATAGGGGTAGTTCGATGGATTTAAAATCGCAACTTTTTTGAAATTGTAATATTATACCTAATTACGGCGAGAAAGTCTTTATTACACCGTATACCTATATAATATATTATTATATTTTATTTAACATATTATCATTGTCTTTATGGTTTACGGCCCATTAACAACAATGAGCATTTCGATTAGAATCGTCTCGCACGGGTTTACTCCGTCAAAACTTTGCAGTCCATTGTTTTTTTTTTCAATCCACCCGAGGACCTACAACTCGCGCGATTACAATATGATACGCGTTGTAATAATATATTGTTATGATATTATATCGATACGATTTATAGTCGACAATATATACCGCCTACATCTATAAATTATTATAGGTATAATATTGTGTTTGAAACCGCAGGACTCGTGTCCGCGCGCGTTACAACACCGCGGCCGCCAGAAATGCTTTCGTATTTCAATATATTATTTTATACATTATATTATATATTTTTTACACGTACCTACCTACATTATATTATTGTAAGTACACCACTGCAGTAGTTTCACGCTGCCGTCCGTCTACCGACGGCCTTAAACGGTCGCTATCGTGACCGGTCGAGAGCACGCGCCCTCCAGCGGGGTATGACGCATGCCTATGTATCTTTGTTTGTGTCGTTTTTTTTTTTTTTTATTATTATTGTTTTTGCAATTCAATGTGTATCGTCCCCGCTGGCCATCTGCGTGGTGTGCAACTGCAGTACTGCTATAATTTTCCCGACGTCCTCTTGACATAGGTCTCTATACACCCAGGTACATACCCCACAGGCACTACAGATATCCCGGCTATTATATACCTAATGTAGACTACGATAAGCTCTATTTTTTATTTTTAGGTCAAATATTACTTATACAATTATTAAATCTTTACGATAAACGGTTATCGAAATCGATTTATCGCGATATATGCGATATTATAATGTATTGAACATTTTACGATTATTGGGGTTCAACAAAAGAAACAGAGTTACCCGTAACACATACTATAGATAAATGATAAGTCATCTTTTCATGGGCGCAGAGCTATATTTAATTGGACGATTGCCAGGAATATTATTATTATTATTGCAACAGAGATGATATCGTGTAATAATTAGTTATTTACTATGATAATAATCATGACACTAAACTCAAAAGCTGTTTTAATTACTTCATTTATTCCAATTTTCAATAATGTGATTTCATTTCCTAATTGGAGTGGTTTTTTCCTATTTTATAAAAAGTTATTGAACCTATGTACAAAAATTAATTTACACTTTGCTATTTTAGAACCAAAATTTTCATTCCAAAACTAAAATAATTCTAATCGAATAGATACTACATTCATAATAAGAGATTACCGCTGCGCAGAGTTTACAGAATAAAAATTATTTTGCATAATAATATAATGGAGAATATTTTAAGGATTTAGACAATATTTAGCCTATTTGTTTATATTTAAGAATATATATTGACATATTGTATTATTATATACATAAATCTATTAGATATAAATTGTTAAATACGTATTAATTTTAAAATATTTTTTCTTTGTTAAAATTTAGTTATTTTGATTGAATAATATTGAAAAGTTTTGGGTAAGATTATTTTTAAAGCTATACCTACTATTGAATATTTTTATACATATAATATGTAGTAAATACTATAGTATCTATCCTGCACGCTGATCGTCTGTAGCTAGGGAACAAAATGGGTATTTTATTTGAGTAAATATGTGTAGATATTTAAAAAACTATAAGTACAAAACATAATCCATTTAAAACTATTTACAGTGTAATTTATTATCCATATATTATTTAATAATAATTAGCTTTTGAATATATGATATGTTTATCTTAATCCTTGAGGGATACGGATTATTTTCTGGTTTGATCATATTTACCAGTTTCTAATGGATATAATAATTCAATCTACTCATAATTATTCTTAACATAATGTTATAAGTACAGTGAGAATATAATTATTTTTAATGTTTTTATAACTATTATAACTAAATAATCGGTTATATACTAATACGGGAATGTTTCTCAAAAATACTATCTGCTCATTCAGACTTTAATGCGAAATATTTGAAGCACTGTTCTTATATGGTTATAATGACTGTTTTCCAAAAAAAATGAACACACGCCGCCCATTAAACAGTAATAATTACTCAACACTATGAAAACGATAAATTTGTGGTAAAAAAACATTTATTGTTGATAATGACAGTCAACCTAAGAGGAATAGGCCTTATGGCTATATGCTATTAAAACTATATAATATAATATGTATTATTATTAATGAATAATTGACATAGTGGACAATTTCTTTATTCTCTTTATAGGCAATATGTACATATAATGCAAACACGTTTTTATTGAAATTAAAGTCGATTTTCGTCGTCACGTTTTTATAAACGCTCGATCAATTAATGGCGGTTTTACTTTAATTATTACTATATAATAGAAATAAAAATATAATGAAGTTAAAGACTTTTACAGTATCTAATTACTAAGCAATTACATTTACTACACAGTCGTAGAATTTCTATACTATATAGAAATAGTAATAAATAATTTATAACATGTACCTCTATAAAGTAGTGTTTTATCGACGTTTTCAGTGTGTTTCGTTTTCTTTTGTGTATCAGTCATATCACACTATTGTATTAATAACAATATAAACTTCAATCAGAAGTAGGTACGCATAAGACCTTCACTATAGTGTACAGACATACAGTGCTGTTAAAATATTTATGGTGACCGAGCGATGACAATTAATATAGTTTACTAAACGTTAGTAGTGCAGACGTTCAAGATTCGACATTGGTCTGCACATAGGTAAATACTCATATTTGTCGAGCCTAGGAGCTATACTTTTGTCTTATAGGTCTGAAATACTTCGAAGTCACGAAGTATAACAACTGTTGTAAGAAGTTTAATTAACATTATTATTTTTTTTTTATCACTTGTTTATCGGCAAAATATTAAAAATGTTGTATATGAGAATCAAAAATCCGATAAGTATACGATATTACCTAATTTATTAGTATAATTATGTATTATAGCACTATTAGCAATCTATTTTCAGTCCTATTTTTAACACCTATTATTGCTAAACCGAGTGATTTATCAAGCTTGCTCACTCTCATTTCCCCTTTAAATCATGCATTAATTCAAATTTTAATTTTTACAATTTTGAAATTTACATAAAACATATTATTTTAAATTAATTCGATTTATTATTCCGTGTAAGGAGTACTCTTTAGTGATACAAATATATTTTTTTTCAAATGATACACATAATTTATAGTAAAAAAAAAAAAGTGGTTAAATATAATAATCCATGTTAATAAGTTTGGAAGATAAAAGGGCTGTATAATGATATTAAAACTATAATAATCTATTAACATTTTATAATTTGTAAAAATTATCTAAATATAATAAAATTATAACATAGTAGTGTTAAATCGTATTATATTGTACATTGTAATGCCTAACTCAAAGTCGTTTTTCAATTTAGTTATGAGATAGGTAAAAACGTTTTCAAGAAAATAACTGTCCAATAATAAACAGTAAAAAACAGCGGTTGTCTTTAATAAATGAATTTAGAATATTGTTGTAAGACTTAAATCGTATGCAAAACCCAAGTTTGGAAAATTTATAGTTTTTAAGTAAATATTTAAAATTTTTAAAAATCAGAAATATGATAAACAAATTACTTTCAACTATATAGATTGAAATTGGGATACGTTTGGTGATGAAACTCCCCGGCCCCTTCCGTATATAATAATTGTCTATTGTACTAACCACAGTTATAAAATCAGTCGAAAGTTCAAATGAAATAATATTATTTCCGCGTATATGTAGAATACCTACCTATATATAAATGTATGGGATTGCCATCTTTTTACGATGTGATATTATATTATTATTATTACAATATCCATTTGTGCGGAACTTAACACCACGAGCCACGGTCTAGTGGAATATTATTATCCTTTGCCCAATAGTGTTTAGCAGAACAAAACAATGGTCTTCTAAAATACGATCTGGTTCAAGCAGCAATGACTCTCGATTAGATGTATAATCTCGCGATTGAGTAATCCTCGTGGACTATAGTGTGGTTTGTCGAGCATCCGACGAATGTCTAAAGAACAGAAAACACGAATTCGAACAAGGTGGTTAGCATGCAGAATCACAACGATTCAAATAATATATTATATTTTATTGCCTGCGTATTATTGATACAGATCTATAATATGAGCCAACTACGTAACTACTATATTATAGCTCGGCGCAATCTAATTTGTGATTAACTACACGTGTAGAGTCAGATTATGTACTATGCGAGAATAAATACGTATAATCATTCTGCATCATAATTTATAATGCCGTTATTGGGTAACAACGACACGCGTATGTGCCTAATTAAAATTATTTTACAGTAACTATATATTATAAAAAAAAAAAAAATCATTTAATGAAATTTAACTGGGAAGGACGAATAATATGAAATAATTGGTAGATTATTTGATGGACATTTTGGAAATCTGTGGCAATGTTTTTAAAACAATCGTTCTTATGCATACGATTCGTACTTACGAAATTTCAATTCGATTATACGTAGGTACTGACTATAAAAATACTCCAAACATAAGAACATCAAGAACATGCTTGGTTGTTCATTTTGTAAATAATAATAAAATTGTATTTTATAATTACATACTACAATTTAACGTGTGTAGTAATTTGCAATATAGTACGTATTTACACTTTTGTTGCATCTAATATAATTAGCAAACTGACTTGTATTTTCGTCATTATTTTTTCATTAATCACATTATCTTTTATGTTAGGTAGAATAAAACTTAAAAACAAATTAGGGATTGAAATAAAATATTTTACGATTCACGGTAAAGCATCTAACTTAATATGTACTACGCACGTTTATTTAATCGACGGAAAACAATTAAAACTTCCAGAAGTGATTAAAAATTAAAATACATATCTAATGATGATTTAGGTAAGTATTTATACAAAACAGCGTAAGAATTGCATTAAGATTTTTAACCAATAAAAACTTTTTATGTTATACCAAAAATCATATTATAAATTGGTCATAGGCTTTTGAATTATAATCGTAATTTTATCCTTAGTTCATCTCATCTTATTTCACTTGTGTATAAAACTTTTTAGTTAAATAGGTACTGCAAAATATCGATTTGTAATTTCGAATAAATCGAGTTTAAAATGCAATGAAGATAGCGACAATAATATATAATATTCTGTAAGCGTGATAACCACTGATATGCATAAAAGATGTTGACACTGCAGGTCGAATACTTTAGAATTAATATATTTTATATCAATAATATAATATTGTTCTATGCACATATTATTATTACTATTATATTTTGTAGGTATAGAAATCATTTGAATTTATTTATTTGATATCATAGTAGAAAGGTTTTAATTAGTTTATAATAATAATAATATCATACAAACAACAGTCATCGAAAGCATCTCAACCTCTTTCACTGAACACCGTTTTCGGGTAGGTACTTGCTGCAATAGTCTATATATTATATTCTAATTTATTAATCGTAAGCTCATTTCGTCATCGAATTACAAAATAATACTCCTCGGACTCCGGTCGTTGTATAATATATTAAACATTGAAAATAAATCACACCGTCGTAAACCCAATCGCGAAGTGAAATAATATATTACGCGCTATATCCATATGCATGCTATATTTTATATATATTATTATAATAGGTAAAAATAATATTTTATACCTATACGCATAAACACGCTGCTAACCTCGCTGGTCAATAACTTTTGAAATTCGAATTTCAATAATATTAATAAATACCTACATAATATTATATTTTCTTTACGATCTCGCACATGCAATCATTTATATACTGATCCCTAAATAATATATACGCGCCGGACACGAATATTATTATATATACATGACCCGTTTTTTTACCCGTGTATACAATACGATCTCATCACGTGTGTGTGCGTGTGCGCGTGCGCCCGTATAAAAAACATATATAATTATAAAAAAATTAGCAATGCGTGCTGCCGCAGAGCCGCCTCAGACTACTGACAAAAGAACAGATCGTGACCATACAGATGCTTCATTACCATCTAGATCGTGTACAGTTATGTTCATAAGGCACACAGGTGCGCAATAGCGGCGGCGTACTGCTGGGAATTGGTTATTTATCTCGGGAACCTCCTACCGACCGCATTGACTTGTTACAATATTACGTATATAATATTATATTATTATTATTATAATTCCTATGCGGGAGGGTGTCGGTCGTCAGAAAACGCTAGCGGTTTTCTCAAAAAAACACACCGTGTCTGCGCTTAATTAAACGAGTACGCGCCTTATTATTATATGATTTGGCTCGGGAAAATTACAAAAAGTAAGTAAGAGTGTGTAGTAGGTATATATACGCTGTCAAAACCGAAGCAAATTTTTCGAGAACGGTAGAGCAGACCGGAAAACGGATATGGTCCGTCAAATATTTGGAACTACTCGTCATGAGAACAAAACAATTATAACGCGTGATATTGTTGTACACTTTGTATATTTTTGTTCTAATTCAATTGAACAATTAAAACGATACGTTTCGAACGTTAAACGCACAGACCCGTATATATACAGCTGAGGTGGATTTATAAAAATACATTTTTTTATTTACGTCTTTTAAATCTACTGTGGATGAGTGGCGTTTATTGATATCGAAATACTCACCAGCTGATATGATATCACTCACCACCTATCGGTGTCGATATTTTACACAATATTTTTACGACTTTAAGGCGTGCACTAATATTCATGATTAATTCTCTACAAGGTATAGAGACTCTGTGGTAAGTCTTAATGCGTATTTAAAGCCGATGAGTTATTTTACTGCTCCTGGAGACTTTGACAGAGAAACGAGCACGTCGAATTTTTTAAATCCCATCAGAATCTCGAATTGAAAAAAAAATGTCTTATCAATTCATTAAATATATATACTACTTATTTTTAAATTGTCAATGATAATGCAATATGGAAACTTCCCCAACTCAAATTATCTGACCTAAAACAATAATTATTCACCATATTATAATATTGTATCAAAATATATGTCATATCTAAAATGTATTATATTTTATTTTACATAAACGAGGAAAAAATCAGTTTTGCAAACGTGAACCTATTAAATATTAATATATAAAACAAAAATTCCTATAAAATATATAATATATATATATATAAATTATTTTATTCTCGATGTATCATTACATATTTTAGACTATATTTAGACAGCATTTATTATAGTTCACGTAGCTCTAGTGACGCCCAATATATATTTATTAGGTGAAGCAAGATATAATTTTACTCTCCTACCTACTTACCCCCTTAACATTTTATATGTTTTTTTTTTTATATTAATTGTTTATATTAGTAAACATTAAGGTATACCAAAGTATAGGTATAGGTATAATCAAGGTGGAAGTGATTAAAGCTAAGAGTGATTAAGTAACTGAATTTAATCATAAAAGTGGGAAAAAAGAGACCTATATTATAAGTATGTTTCCTAACTACTTACTGTTATTAAATATTTTTCTTTGAATATTCTTCTCCCCTTATTTTCACCGATTGCTACATCTAGTAATAGGGTTGGGCGCCACTGTAGTAGCTTAACTAAAATCTAAGTCAAACAATCTTACTTTTGAGTATTATAAATGTAACACTTTAAAACTTTTGTACATGATGAATTTTGATCGATTTTACTTTAATTTTGGATCATCAAAGTTATACGAAGTACTTACACCTACTTGCGTTCTTACCACCCTATCGTAAATTAATTTACATTGTTCTAAAGAAAATCAAACAATAACGAAGTTATAAGTATATATTGACAATATGTTTATTCTGAATAGAAAGTATTATTAAACAAATTGAAAAAAAAAAATAAGTATTACATCTGAGAAAATAATTTTTTGGTTTTAGTATAGTTTTTTTTCTTTTTAACTAAATCTATATTAAATTAGTGAAATGACCAATGGGTCCTACGGTACTTAATTGTAACTTTTTTTCCCCTATACATTCTTATTCTACCGTGACTGATTCGAGTCTGTGACTTATTGTATAGAAGTGTTCAGTCATAGGGAAAGCCAATAATAAATTAATAACTATTACGTTTATTCTATATATGAGTATGACTATGTTAACATTGATGAGCCAACACGTCTATTATCTAAGCAATATCACGAGTGATTATCATAATTATTTGGTTCCACTACATTTTTCACAGCTTCGACTTCGTTTTTATTTTTGCATTTACGCACAGTTATTATACATGCCTGCACTTCGGACACTTTGATAAATCTTTATTTTGAATAGGTATAATTTTGTACATTTTTTTTACGTAGGTCCACTGCATGACCGTTTTACATTATTATGAACATTAATTAAGTAATTTGTAATTACACCTGCAGCAGCACTACATAATATACCTACCTACCTATATTTTTTATAACAATAACAATTGGACACAGTCTTTTATAGCTTTTTTGACCGTATAATTCTGTTACGAATAGGTGAGTATAGTAGGTGGTATACCATCACTATGTATTTTACCAATTATTTTATATAATATAGCATTAACTACACTCAGGTCGTTCGCTTATAAGCATTAATAAATTATTACTTTGTAATAAATTTCGCTCACTGTGAAAGTGCGAATTTACATGTACAATAATAATATTACAATATACTTATTATTTTGTAAGCGCATTATTTAATTCAAAAACGCTTAATTCAATCATTATTAACACATGCGAAACAATTAAGTTTAATATTTAGTGTGCACGCTTACCTTGGCTTCCAACGTGCCCCAGCCATATCGAAATTAATACTCCAACTAGTTGTAGGCATCCTTTGGTCTTTGTAAGCATTCTATACGGTGTTGCAGTAGTAACATTCCTGTATCTACCTGGAAAAAGAAATTTCGAAAAAAATTTTAAATTTTGAAACAATACCTGTAATTAAGAACCATTTACCAGCTATAGATATAGCTCGAATCGATAACGCAATTAGTCTTCAACCTTTTTTTTATGTTTTTGAATACAATTTATCTCGATATTATGCAATTATACAATTAATTATGGCTTATTATACAAATGACCTACCTATTATAATAGGCACCTACTATAATAGTTTATTTCAAGTTCAAAATAGTTTTGGTTAACCACTTCATGAGTGGTTTTTTTTAAATGTATTCATAGCACCAAGGCCGTAACCCCACACCACCCCCACCGAAATTTTTTCCGAGCTTATTAAAGTTTTAAAATGTGCTAGTCGAAAACATATTTATATTTTAAATCCTCCCTCTTAAAATCTTTTGCTGGCCACGGTCTTGCACAGTACATATTATATACATAATATAAGAAAACTAGGAAAAAATAATTAAAAAAATTAAAAGTTAATATTAAAAGCTCTATAAAGTTATTTTGTATGTGGCACAAACGATGACACAATATGTAAATAGATTAAGTAGAAAGGTTTAAAATTAAAATAACAACTAACGTTACTTTTTTAAGCATCAAACATATTTTCTTTACCATTTTAAGTTTAAAAAAACAGTTTTAGTTAAAACACTGTTGTATTTGGGAAATAATTTAATCTTTAATTTAATTGAATTTAATTGTACTAATTTAAAAATAAATAATGTTATACATACTTATTAATCATGACTATCAAATTCATAATTATCTTTCAAATTTATTAACTTTTTACTACAGAATGAACTAATGACCCATAAGTCAAATCAATTCAACTTTGAAATCGCCTCGTGTACTCGTCAACGTCAGACTGTAAACGGTTAAATGTTCATGCAATATTTTGCACATGTTTATATTTTATAATGTTTAACCAACCTTATACAAATTAGGTCGCCATTTAAATAAATGCATAAAAGTGTATAATAATCACCTAAAACTTAAATTAAATAATAATATTACAGCATAATTTTTGTTAAAAAAAAAATTGTAACACGTTTTCGTCGTTAACCACAATAACGGACCTCGTAATTATTTAAGACTAGTGACAACTACCTATAACTGTATTCGTGTACATTTATTATAACGTGGTATCTTATGGTAATAATTATTTCTGTCAATTTACCACAGTACCACACATCGTGATTCTTATTTTGCGGTACCTACAGCTAAATTCATAAAATAAAAACTAACATAATAATAGAGGATGAGTACTTATGACACTATTGTATTAGTAGCAATTTAGTCACGATTTAACTGGTGTCTTCGGAGAAAATTGAGTGAATTGAATGATGACTGTCAGTGGCGACAGCGTAACAACTTCTACATATTATTTTAAATTGAAATTAATTTGATTTAATATATTTATTTTTTATTCTTATTTTAAAACTATATATAAACTAAAACTACAAAGAAATATAATTGTAAATATTGAATTTCTGTGTAAAAAATTATTGTACATTTATTGAATTTTAAGACTTCAAGTTATCTGTTTAAAATTTATTCATTGGTTGATTTAAAAAATACGTATCACGGGTATAGTAAAAACAAATTTTACTTGGATTAATCGGAAATCGAAAATAAGAAAAAGTTCATACTTGATTTTTGTGTTTGAACAGCCCAATAAGTTTTATTTTTAAAAAATTAAATTGAAAATCATACGACAATTTACTATAATATTATTAAAATATTGGTACAATAGAATTTAATTTTTGAAAAATCCTATATGATTTAGCTTGTACTGGATTTAAAATTAAACACTTCAAGTTAAGTTTAAAAATAATATTTATTTATCTTTAGGTAAGTACAAATTATAATATCTTATAATTAATAGGCAATTAAAAATAAACTACTATTTATTAGGTAGTTAATTTTTTAATTCATTAGTTATTTACTAAAAATATTTATTTCATAATTCAATCATAAGCGTATAACATTTTTATAACATTATTTTGTTACCTATCTATCTATACTTATAAAGCTGAAGAGTTTGTTTGAACACGCTAATCTCAGGAACTACTGGTTCGAATTGAAAAATTCTTTTTGTTTTTGGATAGTCCATTTGTCAAAGAAGGCTTTAATCTATATAACATTATGCTGCGGCCAATAGGAGCGAAGCATAAGTGAAAAATGTTGTATATTATAAAATAGAAGACCTTTTTTTGTATGTACGCGCATGTCTCGAAAAGTACTCATTGGAGTTTAATATTGTTTTCAATTATGAATTGGTCAAGTTTGAGAAAGGTTTTAATACGTCTTAGAAAAATTAATTGGATTACCGAAAATAATAAAAATTTAAAAAATATCTGGTGTGTGTGGAAAACATATAATATAATACACAGTCGCGACCGTCCCAGTATTTCTCGAATAATAAGGTTGTTGTTCATATTCACAGTATAATACATAATATAGTCAGTTATTATATAATAAATCATTATGGCGTTATATACGTCTGATCGGGAGTTCGTATGGGACGCGTTTTGTTGTAAGTAGGTAGGTTTATTGTTTTATTTATAAAGTCTTCTTTGGCAAATAGACTGTCCAAAACAAAAAGAATTTTTCAATTCAAAACAGTAGTTCCTGAGAGATTAGCGCGTTCAAACAAACAAACAAACTCTTCAGCTTTATAAGTATAGATTATATCATTATAGTAAATATTATTTTCATTAGAATGTTAACAGTCTTAACTATTTTGAAATCGTATAGCAACTGTAGGCTTTAAATATTGTGTATATTCATATTAATTCAGTTAGGGGAATTCAGGTCTTCCTAAAACTAGTCCTCATCAAGTAAGTACTAAGTAAATATTATTTTGTTCTACAACTATAAAATGGATCAAAAAAAGTTATTTAAAATTTGGTTTCTGTGATACCTATTGTTTTTCTGATAGGAAATAATATACCAAAACATAGAATATAAGGATTGTTGTATTTTCAGCAGAAAATATGGTGAGAGAATATGTAGACCGTATGTTATATCTAACACAAGACTTGTGTGTTTGTCAACAGCCGTGTGTTTTCATTCCATTTACTTAATATACGGATATAATTATATAAAATAGATGTGAATAATAATTCGTATTTGTATGTTGATAACTTTATAGTTAGGAGTACGAAGGGCTACGCCTCATGTTATTTTTAATCAATATTATAGGGAACTTGAGCCCAAAAAAAAATGGGTCCACCTCTGCCTAAACCTTATGTACATATAGTAATATATTACTAATAGATATGAAAAACGTATATATTTTTTTTAATATTTAACAATATTTGGAATTAGGCCAATGTTGGTTACTCTTTGCAAAGAATCGAGAACAATTAAATGCATCGATTGTCATGACGATGACTCGTGGAACAAATCATTTCCTGAACCGATACTATAAACATTAAGAATTATACCACGCTTGTTTATTTATACATACTATACTTAATACAAACAACATTAATATATAATACGAGCTAAAATACATTAAGAATGAATTGAAAGGATATTGGGATTTGCTGGTTTTACTTAGATAATGGACAATTACGAAAACATATTATAGGTAGATAATATATTTTCTGTCTTTACGTACCTATTGACTCGATCGAATATACTAAACTGTTAACAAAAAACTACTTTTATATTATATTTATATTTAAATACAGGACGAACCCAATATTACATTATATCTAACCCAATCGTGATATCTCAAACAATTTCAATTAATATACCAAACCTATATAGAATATAGAAACCTACTAAAAATGAATTGTAAGTTTTTTAACTATATATCACTAAAAATTCAAATGCATATTATACGGAATGATGATTTAGGTATTGCATCACCTATAAACCGTAAATATTCATGAATAAACTATTAGAGACCACAGTGGAATGAAAAAAATTAGACCAAACAATTTAAAATCCACAAGCAAACATCCAACCAATAACTCCTACTCCAATTAATGTCAGGCCATACCAGAAACTTATGAAAATGGGAAACTTTTTTGTTCTTTTCGTACAAAGCAATGTAAAAATAAACTATTATTGTTCTTCGATCTACTAATGCAAAATTATATAAAACGCAAACGTAAACAATTATATAATTTAATAAAATGAGTTTTCATTTAAGATTAATTTTTCGGTAAACAGTTTTTAGATCTCCATTTAAAATACTTAAATAGTATATAAAGAGCATTATTATTATGCAGTAGTTCTATGCATGGGTGTTATATAGGGGAATCGAGAGTTAATTTTTCTACTCCGGTTATATTTTTTTGGTAACTATATAATAGATTTTCAATCCCAAATGAAAAATATTTTTATATTCAAAAAAAAAAAATAAATATAAAATTAAATAAACCCGATTTGAAGATGACGCACAAATCACGATATTTGCACGAGTCAATGTTCCATAATAGTATACAAAATCATGTCTTTTAAATTATTACTGTAAGTACGTGTTTAATTTTTTTTCGTAAAAAATAGGAATCTAATTTCAAAGCCTAGCCTCGGAGTTTCGTTTATAAGTTCCCAAACTTTGATAAAACAACAATTTATTTGATTAATTTTCTATAACATTTTCTGATGTAAGAGTAAATAAAAATTTAAAATTTTAGTTATTTAGTTATAAAATACTAGGAATTTATGTTTTAAATGAATTTACCCATGGTTTATTTTTAAATCATTTTTATACCCAAAAATAATCACTCCAGTGACGCCCATGACTCTATATGCACTTTCGAAATTCTACACAGATTGTTGTCTATTTTTACTTGTGATACTGTAATTTTTCAAATTCTATGGCAGTTTCACGCATAAGACAACAGCAACAGAAATACTTCTTTATAATATAGTCACGGACATTTGTTGGTTAAACCGAGAAAAATCTGTTGAAACATTTTTCGAATTCAATTATAAATTAATAATAATATAATAGTATATTGCTTTTAAATTTAAAACATTTCCTTCAAAGTGTGAGCCCACCCAATTCGAGTTATTATTTAGTTGTAAATGTAACATTATAATAGGTACATTTTATTATTAATATGGTCGTCATACCATAATCATCGTGCATAGATCTACAATTAAAAAACACTTGAAATTCAAACAAAAAAAACTCCCGATGGGTATACAAACTATATAAACAGAGTATATTTATTTATTGTTTTATATTTATGAATATTATGATTATATATACACTTCAAATTGTATACAATTAGTTAACGTATAACAATTTAAGTCAACAATATAGCTATAGAATATTTATAAATGCAGGCATGCAGTGTTTACATGCTTGACGCCCGTGTGACCCAAACCAAAATGTATATACTACAGTTTATGATTCATCAAGCATGCATCTTTTATCCTTTAATAATGCATTTATTCAAACTTTGATCTTCAGTCTGACAAATTACAGTAAAAAGAGTGTTTCTCATTTGACAAAAAAAGATGTTTGTATCGCCACAAGACACTTCACCAAATCCAAGTTCTTTAAAACATGATCCTCAGACTGAGTCAAACCTCAAGTATATTAGAAAGTCAGAATTTGAATAAGTGAATATTATCAAAATTAAAAATTAGGTAAGCATGGTTGAAGAATCACTCTATATTCAAAACTTAGGTATACCGTATTCAGCATATCATATTGCAGCAGCCAGCAGTGTAATAAGTGTAATACGTGTATATTAACCTACATATTATTATTATCATCATCATTATATGCGTGGTACACTATAAGGCTCAGGATCAAGAGTAGAAATCAAGTTATCACTATGGGTGACGCGCGCGTGTGTGTGTGTGTGTGTGTGTGTGCGTGCGCCTACACAGTGCGGTAAAAATGATACGCTTACAATGGGTCAGCCCGTCTACAATAGTAATCAAGAGTCTGTAATTTAATAATAATACCTGCACTATATTATATAGGTGAAAAATATTCCCTTTCACCAGTTTCGCCTTTTGTATTGTGTACACTATACTCTATATATTATATATATATATACATTATACACACTTCTAGATATACAATTGAAAAAAATAATTTAATGAGCATTACTAATATTTAATAATCAACAGGTTGAGTGTAAACATTTGTAAATCGTGTCCTGGATATTTTCGAAAATATATAGTGTATGAATGCAAATAATAATACTAACAATCACAAGTCAAGACCTAATACAAAGTGACGACCATGGATTTTTAAGTATAATCTACAATGACAACTTTTATTTATCAGACTTTGAATTTCAGTAGCCATAAAAACACGATTAAAAACAAAAACGTTACCTCGCGGAATTTGTAATTAAGAAAAAAAAGCAACCAGAACATTATTCGCTCGTTAAGTGAGAGGACGGGTCCCAGAAAAGGGTATGTTAACTGACACAGGATACCACGGTAAAGATACCGAATGCGGTGACGGTAACTCGTCTCGCTTCACTCACTTCAGCACTTAATAGAAGGTTTATTGAGTATATTGTATTATCGTTGTTCATATGAAAGAAATAATTCAGTCGAAAAATAATTTTAATTCTAGCTTGATCTCTGTTGATTAGTCAATTTTTAATATTATTATGATGATCGTTTTACAACACTAAATATAAATATTGTGATTTAAGGTTTTTGAAATATTTGAATGAGCTTTAGTACAGTAAGAGGTACCTATATAAAATATATTAAAATTTTGAAGACTTTAATTGTAAATTGTAATTTAAAAAAAAATTAAAAATGTTATTCACAAAAAAATTTTAAAACGACATAACTATCTCTAAAAAATTTGAACATTTTTGACATTTTCAAAATTTTATAATTTCTGTAGAACTATGATGGTTTATTAAATTTTCATTAACCTAATAACCATAATATAGAAGTTATAGTATACCACCTATATAGTAACAAAAGAATTTTCACTGTTTTCACGAATATTTTATAGTTTTACACACTGTAATTATCGAAGAGGTTACGCCCGATAAAGCACAACGCGTTAATATATTTTGCTTTTTAATGAAAACGCCGCACCGCTCCGTAATGTATCATAAATAACAACCATAGAGTAATTCCATACAGAATTGTTCAAATTAAACAAATTTATACATTAAACTCGTTTAAGCATAATAGTTCAAATTGTGACTGCTAATTCAATAAAATGGGCGCAGTTTGGCATAATTAATAAAACGATGTAATGGGCCTGCATTCGAAAAAAATGTCGTTTTAACGTTATTTACAATCTAAACGATATACAATTTTTGCACTAATTGTTTTATCGTTAAAAATAATATCTAATGCCAGGAATTGCTTGGATACGGAATATAACAAATTCTTGGATTGATTGCTAAGGCAAATTTAAATCGCATGAAATAAATATTTCTACGAAACCAAAATTATAACTTTTGAGTAAATAGATTTTAAATTATTTTCTCAATACTCAATAATACTGTTACAGTATTGATACGTGATTCACAGGGTACTTAGATAATTTGTTTGATTCATTTCTTGGGAATACGAATATTAACAAACTCTGTTTTCGGGCTATGTGTGGATGACGAAACTAGGTTCTGATTATTGTAGATTTGGTGTTTGGTAAAGATGGAATAAAAAAAAATAAACTAGATAATTGTTTTTTAAGGGTTTTTTTTTTGCTTTGGGAGAAAGGGGTGTAGCAAAACCGCAGAACTATAATATGTTTGCGTTATTTTATGTATCAATATTAGTTCTAAACAATAGGATAGGTGATTTGATATTTTAATATAATACCTCATTATTATTAAGTAATGCTTACTAATTATTATACTTGATACAACAGTACAATATCTCAATAATTGCAGTATATTATGCATTATTTGTGTGATTACGTTTTTCCTCAAAGCAACATTGTCTTTCAGCGTTGCATGAGTGCGATGGCTATGGGTAATTTTAATATAATTTTCGATGTAATATCATTTTACCACTAATGCAAATACTAAACTGTGTACTTAAACGCATAACTATTATTAAATTAAATGTCCACTCACAAGGTTAAAACCGTTTGGGTTTGTCGTACGCGTATCCCTGCACACATCAAACACAAATCACATCACGTTATATTATACGGTAGGATGTATTATACGGTAGTATATTACATCGAACGGGACCGTTTTTGAAAAACCGTGTTTAACTCTTGTCGCGTACAATTATTATGATTGTAACGATAATAAAAATAATAATTTCAAAAAAAAAAAAAAAAAATACTACGAAAAACGAGAAAATATATAAACGCACGAATAATATGCACCTCAGAAACGACAATATCGTAACAACGCGGACTTGGAAAACTAACGAGTGCACTATGCCGCGCTGGACTACACACAACTGCACGTTGGTTACTATACGCCCGTATGGAGAGCAAAATGCATTGTGCGTGACTGTCTGCTGTTCCTCCTCTTGTGCCGGTTTTTATAATACACCTGTCGGAGGGGCACTGAGCCGAAGAACTGCCGCGCGCCGCTGCCGTGTTCAAACGACGATGGCGAGTTTCCCAACGACAAAATCATTATAAAATATATAATATAGTCACCCGGCACTGTCCGCGATGCACTTGCGGCTTTTAAAAATCACATTTTTTATTTTTATAATTATTATTGTTCGTTTTAACACGAAAACCTTTTGATTCGGTTAAATAACAGGAATAAAGATCACCCTGTGTCGATAAAAACTTTCTATTTTATACGAAAACCTACATTTTTTACTGTAAATCGTTAATTAGATAATTTTTTTTGAAAATGTATGTCTAAATCGAAATTCTAACGTATACCTACGTATAGTATTTTAGTTATTAAACCTAGTTTACTAAAGAAATAGTCCATGATAATTATAGGTTTAGAAGTTATAGAGGCTATAATGATTTGTATATGATTATAGTGAATATAAATATCTATTAGAATTTTATGTTTATAAAAATTGTCTGAGTATACTAATTAAAGTATAGCTAATAGACTAAATATTACATAGGTAATACATATTATTTTATTTTATATTTGACGTAAAACCATTATTAAGGATTATTATTATCATTTTAGTAAGTGTATACATACAGTTTAACCACCTATTTGTTTGAATATTTTATTTAAATGCATCAACTTTTTGAGAGAAGATTTGTTGTGTTACAGGACTACAGTCCTTAAATCTCCTTAAAATCCAAGTATCTCAAAATATGATCTTTATACTTTTTAAGGAGCACTTAAAAATTCCAAAACACTTAATCTTAACAAATTTAATGAATTAGGTATTCAAAGGTAATAGGGGAGGGGATGCACATGCTAAATTCTTGGTGAAAATCACCCCGTATAACACTGTGCAATATAAGTTGTTTAGCATTATATTTATATAATATTACTCACGGGTCACTATGATTCCGTTCAAGTTAATATAATATGATAGACGTAGTAGGTGTACGAATTTATTTCAGATAATACCAAAACAATTGTATTTGAACAGGAGATTCAATGATAATTGTATAATTATAAGACGTTTTAAAATATGCGATCGAATCCACACGAACACAAAAAATTGTAAAAAATTGTTTTCGCATGCGACCTATACGTAAAAACAAATACAAACAATAAATGAGAAAGAGTCATAAAAAGTCACCACCTTAGTTACATGTGACCACCGACGCGCGACGGCTATTACAATATTAGTCACTGTGTTGGGTTGTATAGTAGCAACACCCTCCGGGAACCTGGCCCCATCGTGCACCTGTCCCATTAAAATAATAAATCCTACGTCCTGTTATTTGTTATTATTATAATTATTATTTTAGACGAACAGTTTTCGACGTTTATTAGAGGTACCATATACCGGCAACAATAATTAAAAATAACCTTATGAAATATTGTGTAAAAACGAGGCGGAGTTCAATAATTGTAATCATTATTATTCGTTATTTGTCCACAGTTAATACTTAATAATTTAAGTTTATCTGTCAATGATAATATACGAGTAAATAAATATCAAATTGTAATTTAAGCATTTCGATTGTAATATTTTATTTTAAAAACCAAGAATCGATAATATATAATATTTAAACACTAATAAACTTGTTTAGGCTTATTCACGTCTGTATAAGAAATAAACAGCTTTAGAAAAATAATAAATCGTAATATTATTGTATTATTTTATATTGTGATACTTATACATTTTACTCAATATATTACCGTCCTAAAAGGATTCAGTTAAAATCGGGAAAGAAATAATCCGATACCATAAAAGTACCCGAATTAATAACAACACTGATGTCTGATAGGTAAAAGAATTATTATTGCCCTCTAAAAGACCCGAAATTATAAAAATATTATCGAAAACTGAAATTAAAATAATCAAAAATATCTGCTACGAAATATTGATTCTGGTTTTGATAAAGAATGATGATGTACATAATACTAGCAAAAAATATGATATTTACAAAAACTTTAATAGTATATATTGCCGTAAAGCTATAAAAGATAGAGAACAGTCGATGAACGTAATATTTAAATGTTGCAAAAAAAAAAAAAAAAATGAGTGATAGGTACTAAATGGTAAGGAGGGGGATGATCGCCTATACATCTGATTATCCTCTTATATTATAATATTTAATGTTCCATTAATAATAAGTTGTTATAAACTATAAATTATTTAGTAGTTATATTATTACAATAAATAAAATACACTATTGGTTAGAAACATATTATATTAAATCGATGTTTTTCAATATTACAAACTTGTGTTAGTTATAATGAATTAAATTATACTATTGGTTAAACATACTATTATAATTATTTAATGGATGTATTTCAATAATATAGACGTGATTATATACACGGAAATACGGCATTGAGGATAGGCAACATATATCAGTGTATTTTTATATTATAATAATATAATCAATAATACAAATTATGATCACACGGCGTTATGGATAGGCTATTTTTTTAATTTACTTCACTGTCATGGGTGCATTATATCACAAAATCTGGTATCCCATAAGTAGGTATCATATTTTATATTTTGCTATTTTAATCTTGATTATGCTTGAATTTTAAATTCAGTTTTCTCAAACTTCGAACTGTTTGATTTTCTTAAAGTTTGAGGTGTTCGAGGGTTTTGAAAGTAAAGACCTGCCCATCCTTAAATAATGTATATTAGATTTACGGCATATCAGATTATTTTTTATTTATGTTTATTTAAAATTGTATCATTATTTTAACTCTACAATATTAAAGTATTTATAATCTATCGTTATATATGACACATAAAATTGTCTCGATAAATCGTTATGCAACACACTAGTTCAACAATAATGCGAGATTTAATGGATACTAATATAAAATACTGATTGTTTGTTCATAGATGTTGGCAATATTCAACATTTCGATAATTACTAAGTATACAATATTTAATAACATGGAATATGTTGTGAGTATACAATAATGCAGCTAAGCATATTGTAATCAAAATATAATATAGGATTAGGTACTGTTGTCTGCTATTCACTTAACCTATATCCTTTTTGATTGCAAGATTATTAATACATTTCAATATTTCATATTATACTTGATCTTTTTGGACGTTTACTTTAAAATAAATAAATAAATATATATTATATGTAATTTAACGCTTATTTAATAGTTATAAATTAATTTTACATATTGGAATTGAATAAATCTAATATAATTTTAATACAATAAATTAAAGGATATAATTGACACACTATAAGCAATCTAATGGAAAAAATAAATATAAATTAACAAAAAATGAATTTACGAAAAATGTGGCTTTTAACACAACCACTAAACATATTTAGGCCATCTTTAATACAGTTACCTTCTTACATATATATATTTAAAATACAATAAACAATCAACATTTTATACTAGTAGCATTATATATATTTATACTCGGATAAAGCTTAATATGATAAGGTATGGCATAGCAGCTGTTATGTTACTCTAGAGGCCACCTAATTATTCGGAAAAAAATGGAAACCTTTTTCAATAATTTACCTTTTTTTAAATAATCCGTTCATAAATGTAAAAGCTCAAAACTTAAAAAAAACACCCATCGTACAGAAAACAGTCAACCAGAATGGTCAATTTAAGTGCAACAATATTACTAATAGCCATTAATAATATTTTCTAATAATTCCAAGAGCTAGCTAGTTAATGATGACAGAAACATTTAGTGTAATAATATAAAAGCTGCCACAATAATATTCTAGAGCATTCATTGCATAATCTATAAGTCTGGGACAATATTAAAGAGGTAATAATATTATTTCTTCACTAAAATCCAGTGCATTGAGTTTAATAACTACTAGAGACTAACCGCAAACGACTCGTGAAAAAAATGAATAACGCACGATCGCGCATTACGTCATAACACGCATGCCAGAATAACTTAACATTATCGTAAATATTTAAAAAGAAAAGAAAAGTAAAATAATATAAAACAAAATATCAATCAGACAGTTATATGCTCACGCCCAATACGTACATAGGTCAAACGGTTGTTCATTCAAAGCAAAATATATTTAAAATCATAACAAATTTAAATGAGACATACTCATCGTTCTCAATAATATTATATTTTTATATTTTTTTTTATCACAACTAAGCAGCAGCTCAAATGGTCATGTGTTTTTTTATCATGCCGAATAAATTACCAGATAAATAATAATTAATCATTGTATTTGGAGCCTTTATTAGCTAAGTTTCAAATTTATTTATTGTATATAGTTCAAATATAATAACTCATTTTTAATATTATTTTATTGGCATTCATAATTGCCATTCAGTTCTTAGACTTTTTAATAGTCGTTTTGTGATAATATTGCTCAGACGCAAAATTTAGATAATTTAAAAAAAAATCTATAAAAAAATTACTCAATTAACTACAAAAAATTAAAACAATATTGATAATTCGTCTAACATAATTCGCCAGGGAATTCGTTTTACCATTTTTTTCATCTAAATTTTACAATAATGTGTATGTGTGTGTGTTTTGTGTAGGTCCTATGTGCACACGATTTATAGTAGAAAAAACGCTTTGACTTTATCTTTGGACGTTGTTTCTGATAGAAAGTTATTGAATTTAATAAGTATTTGTAATTGAATATTATGAGGTAAAAATAGAAAATATCCAGTAATTTCAAAATTATTGTGAGAAACAAAAAAAAAATTATCTAGGATCGATTATCCCCCTTATTTCATTTTTATTTCAAATAATCACTGTTCCATTTGTTAGTGTCCAAAATCAAATTTAAAAGGCGGAGAACCAAATTTTAAAAGTTGGATGATCGATCTCAATAAAAAAAAAATATTTTATCAGCAGATTTCTATTTAATACACAATTTGCACTAATTGTTTTATCGATACGGTGAACAAATGATTGGTATGTTTTCATCAGTAAGTATTGAGTCCCATTTAGAAGTCTCCCAACCCAATTATAACTAAAGCTGTAGTGGTTTTCTTTAAAAAAAAACTAAAATTAATAAATCAATTGAAAATTGATTATAAACACTGCATAGTAGCGAATATACGAATTTAATTTATAATAATAGTTATTAGGGCTCTTGAAAGCTGGTCGTTATTTGGTGCACTTAGACCAATAAGCAAAAGAAAAAAAAATATACTTCCGTAAGTCTAATTTTAATTTTGAACAAAATATTTGAACTTGTTTGTTTTTTCTAGGAAATTTATTTTTTATTAGTTTTTTTTTTTTTTGTTACACTAAATTAAAAGTGAATTTTGAAAGACAAAAATTTAATTTCGTACTAAATGAATTAAGCAATACAACAAATCTAAAATTAATTTTCTACAAAACCTAGAAATCTAAGAGAATAAAGAATTAAAATATTATGTTTTCAAATGATCAATCACTGCACAGTGCACACAGTAATATATTTCTGATAGTATAGAATGTTGCCTAAATCCAACCCCTTAAAAATGGTCAGCTTTCAATAGCCTTAAGGTGATTCAGTCGGTCCAAAAAAAAAATCGTTTTTAGACCCTCCCCTGTGAGATGATTGTGAGACTTTGGTGGTTCGATTTTAATGCTGCAAAAGTAATAATGTTTTTCAATATATTCTTAGAGAACCTTCGGAGCTTTTTTAAAGTTTGAACTTTTAACAATATTATAATATTATACAAATTTCAGTTTTCACAACATTTTTGTTCAGTAATAAGTATTGAAAAAAATTCATATTTCTAAAAAATTCTTTGTTTGTTCTTTAGAGAAGGCATTACTAAATGTTAGAATCTAATTTCCCAATTTTGTCATAGCCGAGATATGTTTTTACTCGAAAAGTAACCATATACTTTTCCCTAATTCAATTAACTGACATGTGCCTGTGAGTGCGATAACGCCAATAACGCAATAATTAGTAATTACGCGACATTCGTACAGATCGTCGTGCGTCCACCGGATGACCACCATTTACGTAAAAATAAATTTTGATAATTATCAAACAATAATAAATACTCCAAATAATAACAATGTTTTTTTTCTACACACCACTAAACTGCATATTTAGTTCATCATAATCCACACTCCATAGATCTCAATTATTTATTGTGATTGTAATTTTGACTTTTGTGACCTCTGTTTTTTTGTACCTCTTTACAATATTTTTTAAAAATATATGAAACGAAAAATTGGTGCGTGAGTAAAAAACCAAAATGTTTTCCGAATAAAAGCAGAAAAAATAAAGGAAATATTTCTGCATTTGAACAAAAAAAGGTAAGTAAAGCTATTGTTTGTACGGTCACATTAAAAAACCTGACAAACGCTTTTGGTCACCGGTTATATTGGGTTTTAATTCCACAAAGAGAAAGCAAAAATGTTACCCATTTAGTTAACTTTTATAATGATTGTTTATAACCTGAAATGGTTGATCCACGCTATGACAAAAATGTACTATTGAGAGATGGACTGAATGAAATAAATAATTACCTATTGTTTTTTTTTTTTTTATTCAATACTTTTTTCAGTTTATGCTTTGAATACATCGAATTGTATATAATATAAGAGAACATTACATAGTATTATTACAATATTAGTTTTTTTTTTAGATTTTTTACTTACCTACACTACTATTGTACACTACTACACACTATTATTGTTTCTTATATAATATTTACATAATTATATAAAATGTACCTACACAAAGAAGATTTATAGATATGAATAAAACTGTACTGAATAATTCTAGCATTAAAGCAATTGTAAATTTTATGTACCTGCGTTGACACACTAAATCATTTAATTAAAAAATAAGCAGATTGCTCTTGATTGAGGTTTATCCTACGTTCACTATACAATTATAAATAATATGATATTATAATAGTAGTGTAGATACACGGTTCACTATTAAATAATGTAGGTAGATTATTTTTATTGTTTGGTTCTTAGAACGTGAATACAGGTAGCGACGTGTTGAGAAAATATCAGAAATATCAGTCATAACTCATTATTGCCGTGAATGCAATTTATTTTCAATGCATTTCAAAGAAATTTGAACGATTACGTTCGTTTTTGAACAATTACGATTACGCGGCGTTGCAGATAGGCCATTAAACGTACGCTTCCGCTGAACACTTTCATAGTTTTTTTTTTTTAAACGGACAATAAAAAAACAGCTATTGTGTAATATTTGATCTTTGTGACTGCAATCATCAACTAGGTACATAAATAAGTACCGAATATAAGTATTTCAATTTTTTTTTCGATGTCGTGAACCTAGGAAATAAAAAAAAATAATTAATTAAGAAAAATTAAGTATTTTTACTTTACAACTTACACCTATTATTAGGTGGCTATGATATAAGTATTCGTATTTCTTGTTGACATAAAGGCACTTTTAGGCCATTTTGATTGTTTTTATAGTTTAATAAAGATTTAAATATGAAATATATAATATTAATATCTTACTCGCCGTGTATAAGAATATTAATAATATAATGTTATGTCATTAATGGCCATAGATGCCGTGAACTGATAATAACAATAAAAAAAATGTTTCTAAATATTACCATCAGAAAAACTAAGATAGAATTTTGCATGATAAAAACATACTATAATATTTTAGAACATTAAATTATTAAAATATTTTTAAGTAAAAAATATTTATTATATTTTGCCACACCCCCCTCTCTCTACCAACCATAAGATGATGAAAGCTATCGCATTATAAGCAATGGCCAAATATAGCTTTTTTACACAAAAATAAACTGTTCTATAGTTTGTTTAGAATATTATGACAGTTGAAGAATATTTAAATAACACACCGCAAATAACCGCAGTTAAACCAACTATATTATTAAATCTCACAACGGTGTAAGAATCTTATAATCGTTATTTAAAATATATGTATAAAATATATTAAAATATATTTGGAAATAAATTGGTTGTCTATTATATTTTGAACAATGTAAATATAATAGGGTATACTCTACGGTTAGTTTATTGAATGTTTTCTGTTGTCATGGATAATATATTATTATTTAGTTTGTACATTTATTCGTACGTCCGGTTACATATTTTGAATCAATATTACATTTCGTTATTACCATTACCAATTTCTCGGACTATGGTCACGATGTTCATAACGCCATATAATATTCAATTTATTATACGTCTGAAAACGAGTAACATTTTATGTTAACTTATGATTGTTATTTTCAAATGACTCACTGAATTATAATTCATTATTGTAAACAGAGTATACCTCTCTTAACATGTTCAACGCCAGCGTCAACCCGTTGTGGATATGCAGTTGCCAGATTTGTATTAATTCTTTATTAAGCGGCTATAGCAGAAGGCATTTTAAATTTTTATCAGCCATTCATACCGTTATTATTGCGTTAGTGCTATCAATTATTTCATAAACCATAACAGCCGTCGGCGAATGTCTGTAAAATCAACATTGGCATTAATGCGTATTATTAAGTAAAAATAGTATAACTGCTAAGAAATAAATAAAAATATTTTTCACGACTTCATAAATTACTTTAGAAATAAATGGTTAGGAGAGATGTGTCCGTTCGCAAATAAACTGATCTTATTGATCGGATCAAAGTAATGAATAAGATGATAAGGATCATCTGATATTTTCTTTTCGTATTAGTCCCCATCCTGAATCATATTATACTATTGCCATTTTCAGAATATTCCATTCAACGTTACGATTCAACAAAGGCTCAAAATAACCTAACAGATCAGGTTAGTCTTAAATAAATGTTTAGTTGGAACGCTGTTATTTATTTAATTTCTGAGTTCACTTTATTTAAAAAAAAAATATTAACGTTTTAATAATTAATAATAGTTATTATAACTGACCGAGGAAAAATAAGTTAAGTAACAAAGTTTATTTTTAAATTTAAAAGGTCCACGAATATCATTATTATTTTGTTTTCGATTATATTGAAATATCAAAAATTAAAATTCACTACGCAACATTGATATATGATTGTTTAGAAGTAACTTCAAATTAATAACTCGAAGACTATAATAACACAAGAGTATTTAAGAGTGTAGAGTATAAGAAGAAGAGTTCGTGTCTCTTAAATCGAATTTCTAATGCTGAACGAGACATTATTATTAATAGCACGATTTTGTGGCCCTGAAAAGGGCCGTTTTAACGATATTTAGTGTGTGTGTGTGTATACGACGAATTTATCCTCCGAAACCGTAAAGGGTACGGCCTTGACGTTTCAGCGCGTAGACGACGTCCATGGCGGTGACGGTCTTTCGCTTGGCGTGCTCGGTGTACGTGACGGCGTCACGAATCACGTTTTCCAGGAACACTTTTAACACGCCGCGGGTCTCTTCGTAGATCAACCCGGAAATACGTTTCACTCCTCCTCGGCGAGCTAACCGACGAATGGCAGGCTTGGTGATTCCCTGGATGTTATCACGAAGTACTTTGCGATGACGTTTGGCGCCTCCTTTTCCGAGACCTTTTCCTCCTTTACCGCGTCCTGTCATTGTTGATGATTTGAATTTCTCGACTTGAAGTTTCCGCTTCGAACGCTGAACGTCGACTGATGCCTGGTCGACAATCGTCGTTGTATTTATGCGTTCCGCTGTGCGCATGCGACCAATCGTGACGCTCGACCAACCGCCGAGTATCGGCCAATAGGAATGACGGATTTGGTTCTAATTTGTGTATAAATATCGGATGTTTGTAAAATGTTGATCATATTTTGTTTGTTTCAGTTTTTACAATTTCAATATTATTCATATAAGATGGCACGTACCAAGCAGACCGCCCGCAAGTCTACCGGTGGAAAGGCCCCCAGGAAGCAGTTGGCCACCAAAGCCGCACGTAAGAGCGCGCCCGCTACCGGAGGAGTAAAGAAGCCCCATCGTTACCGACCGGGAACCGTCGCTCTCCGTGAAATCCGTCGTTATCAGAAGAGTACGGAACTGTTGATCCGCAAACTGCCGTTCCAACGTCTGGTCCGTGAGATCGCACAGGACTTCAAAACCGATTTGCGTTTCCAGAGCTCCGCCGTGATGGCTTTACAAGAAGCCAGCGAAGCTTACTTAGTCGGTCTTTTCGAAGACACCAATTTGTGCGCCATTCACGCCAAGCGTGTTACGATCATGCCAAAAGACATCCAGTTGGCCCGTCGTATCCGTGGTGAACGTGCTTAAGCCACAATATTCAATAATTATTACTCTAAAATTTCAAAAATGGCCCTTTTCAGGGCCA